>CM063591.1:9685272-9719852 GCA_032356905.1 Salix exigua | reverse complement strand
ACCACTATAAGGTATATATATTACTAGACAATGCCTCACGCTTCATCATGGACGGTAAAATATTTTTTTCAATTTAAAAATATTAATTGTGTGTATTTTTTATTATAATATAAATTTAGCAAAAATAATAAATCTGTGCAGAATTCATGTCAAGTGCAAGTTTTCTATAAAATATATGAATTTAAAATCAATATAAATTTATCTGTTTGATAGTTTCAAATGAGATAACCAACATAAATTTATCATCATCATCATTAAAAAAACAAAAAAACTCGGATATCTGAATTATTAAGTTCATTTTATTAAGATTAGTTCATTATATAATTCAATTTAAATCAAACAAAAATAAAATATAAATTGTGAAAATACTTACAATAATCAAATAAAAAAAATAAGTTCTTAATTTCTATCAACAAAAAGATGAAAACATAGATTGAAAATTCATCCTGACGGTATTGTTATTATCATTGCTATAAAAGCTAAAATTATTACTAACATTACAGCCAAAACAATTAAAATAATTAAATTTCCATGAAAAATTAAAAATAAAACAAAAGATTTTTATTAAAAAACAATAAAAAAAACAATAACTAAAATTATCATTATTATTGCATAAATAATAAAATCATATAATCTAAAGAACAAATAAAGAAACAAAAAACAAAAAAAAAACGAATGAAGGGAAAAATAGAGTAATATTACTTTTAAAATGATTACCGATATAAATTAAAATTTCAGGAAAATCTTTTAAAAAATCAAAAGATTTTTATTAAAAAAAATAATCACTAAAATTATAATTATTATCGAGCAAATAATAAAATTATAAAAATCATCCAATCCAAAGAACAAATAAAAATAAGAGAAAACATCTAGCCATGGCACTCAGCACTCGTCATGAAGTGAATCATATTTTTTTCAACATAAAAAAATATTCATTATGTATGATTTTTTTATAATAACATAAATTTAGACAAAATAATAAATCTGTATATAATTTTTATGAACTGCAAGTTTTGTATAAAACATATAAATTTTAAATGAATATAAATTTATTTGTTTAGTAGGTTTCAATGAAATAACCAGTATAAAATAAGTTGTATTTTTCTAGCAATAATAAGTTACACTGTGGATTGCAATAGTCTTTTTTTCCGTCATATGAACAGTGGAATAACGTTTTCGTCTTATTTGAGGATATTATGATTATTGTTCTATGCACATAAATGAAAGAAATTGAAAATATCTCTAATACCATGATATTATTTAAAACACACTTTACATAATAAAATGAATATATAAAAAACCAATATACATTTTTAGAAATTCTACGCCGCACGCGCCATCCAAAATGTGCATGAGCTCTGAAATTGGCGTCGCGCCCGAAGACGCGCCCATAACACCGCTACAGAAAACATAATTGGTAAATTACCAATACACCCCTATAACCAACTCTTGGATTTTGTCTTATAGGGGTATATATGTACTTATAGAACTCGCGGTGCGCATCAGTTGATCCAGACACACCGATTATAAAAAAGGGTCAGAGGATTAGTCATGGTGCGCTTTAGTTAACCCAGAGACTCCGGTTATAAAAAAATATATATAAGTGGAAAAAAAATATAAGCATGAAAGCATTGTAACAATCCATATTTTTTTTAATCAGTATGGGGATTAGCCGTGGTGTGCTTAAGCTGGTCTAGAGACCCCAGTCATAAAAAAATATATAAGTGAACAAAAAAACATATAAGAAAAAAAATAAAAAATAATAAAAAATTGGTTCGGTGTGTCTACATTGGCCTGAACACCCTGATTATCAAAAAATAGATTTGGTCCGAGAAGTAGTGGTGGTGCACTTGAGCTGGCCCGGAGATTGTGTTTATAAAAAAAATATAAGTGAAAAAAATGTATAAGTGAAAAAAAGAGCTTAAACTGGCTGAGAGATCATGGTTACAAAACAAATGTATAAGCGAAAGAAAACAAAAAAAAAGTATAAGCGTGAAAGCACTATAGCAATCCATATTGTTTTTAAAAAAATTCGGCCCAAGAATTAGTTGTGGTGTGTTTAAGCTGGTCGGAGATCCCAGTTATAAAAAAAAATGTATAAGTGAAAAAAAACAAAAGTATAAAAAAAGAAAAAAATGTACCAGCAGGAAAGCACTTTAGAAAAAAAAAATGGGTACGGGGATTGTCGTGGTATGCATAAGTTGGTCTGGACACCCTGGTTGTCAAAAAAATTTGGATATGGAGATTAATCGTGGTGCATTTAAGCGAGCTCGGACACCCCTATTATTACAAAAACAAAAAAATATAATAAGAAAAAAAATATCATAAGGAAAAAATACAAAAAAAGGCAAAAAAAAAAAAGAAGAAGCAAAAAATGGAGGAAAAAAAGAAGAAAAAGAATAATTAGGAAAAAAAAAGCAAAAAAGAAGAAGAAGAAACGAAAAAAAGGACCCGTAATCATAAAATAAAAACAAAATAAAAGCAAAAAAAGCAAAAAAAATGGAGGAAAAAAATAAGAAAAAAAATAATTAGGAAAAAAAAGCATAAAAAATAAGAAGAAGAAACGAAAAAAAACAAAAGGAACAAAAGAAAAGCAACAAAAGGAAAAAAAAAAGTAACTATTGAAATCCACAGTGCACTGTGCCTGAGTGCACAGTGCAAAATCCCACAACATTTATATGTTTTATAATTCTCAAGGTAAATAATATCTTATTAATTAATTAATTTTATAAACTCATGTTCAAGTATTCAATTCACTTTTGGTTTAACTATAAAGAATATTTTTTTTTTATAGATTTTAATTAGGTATGTTTTCCGGTCTATATATAAATATATTAACTTGTAAAATATATTTATAAGAAAATCATAAAATTATGTATAATTGTATTATATATATATATATATATTTTAACTTGTAAAATATATTTATAAGAAAATCATAAAATCATGTACAATTGTATTAACGTTGAGTTAATATTAAATTAAAGCATTAAGAAAATGTTTTTATTCTAAAACGTTACAAAATAAAAGTATATTATTCCATTTCTATTTTTTAAAAATAGTATTATTTGTCAAGATTTTTAATTTACTTTCGTATTTTTTCAAGAAAAATATTCCCAAACAAAGCACCGGTCATAATTTATGTAATTAAATAAAAAGGAGATCTGGGTGGCTGGCGTGCCATCAAAGTAATCAGAGAAAAGAAATGGTCTAACTTCCTTCCTTCCCCTCCCTCCCAAGGTCAAGAGATAGAGATAGAGAGAGAGAGTAACAATGGAGATAGTTTGGTTTCATCAAGAACTGCGCCTCAAACCATCACCACACTGTCCTCTTCATCATCCTCGCCTTTACCACCATACAACCTTACTCTCCTCTTTTCCTTGCTCGCCTGTGCTCTCTCGTCACCAGTGCCACCGTGTTTGTTGTTCAAGATGCTACAAATAGCATTCGAAGGGAGATAAGCCATTTTTGCTTCTTTTATAGCACAATCACTGCTTCTGAAAAATTGAGGAAAAATTCCAATAATTTTTATATATATATATATATATATATATATATATATATATATATTTATTTATTTTTACTCTCCTGATGGTTCAGCCATTAAGGAAACTATAATAATTTTGTTGAAAGTTTGAACCTTTGAAACTATATATTCTTTATATTTTGTTTTAAAAATACTAAATTAATACTGTTTTTAAATAATTTTAATATATTTATATTAATTTTCTTAAAAACTATATTTTTAATGCTTCCATTGCAAATTTTTAATGATTACCATTAAATATTAGATTAAAAACAGAAGATGATAGGAGTCTTTTGACATGTAATCCTTTGGCACCAATTAAATTTTTATTTTATTTTATTTTTCTTTTTCTTTTTTATTTTTTGGGTGTTTTTAGATAATTTTCATTTGCTGATGTTAAAAATTATCATTTTAAAAATTATTTTATTATATTTTTGAATAAAAATACTTTTAAAAACAACCGCAATCACACTTGCCGAACAACCACTAAAGTAAATAGAAAAACAATTTGATTTATATAATTATTATAGTAGTTATTTGAAGTAAAATTACTCTAATCATTCTATAGTTTTTTTCACTTTGCAATTGTTTTTCAAATATTACATTTTTATCATGAATTTGAAAAGCATGCAATACTTTACATTACATCAACAGAAATTGACACAAATAATAATAATCATAATAAATCTCATTATATTTTATATAATAACTAATGAGCCATAAGAATGAACCCTAACCACCACAATCTCATATGTCAACAAAATGACATGTTAAGTTTTTGCAATGAAGATGAGAATATATATTAGAAAGGATTTTTCAGAGGTGATGTATTATGGAGGAGAGACATCTTGCAATCATCATAACAAATACAATAAAGTGCACATGAGGGTAGGGAATAAACTTGTTTCCTTTCTCTGCTTCTGTTTTGATTTTCTCTGTGCATGTTTGTCATTCTGTTAAACACTCTACAAGTCTAATGAAAAAGTAATGTAAGATGGTGCGTTACATTACTTTTTCATTAGACTTGTAGAGTGTTTAATGGGTTCGAAATTAGTCAGTAGTGAACATAATAATAATAATAATAATAATAATAATAATAATAATAATAATAAAGATGAAAGATGGGGGCATTCCATGGCCCAAGCGACAAGAAATTAACCAAGGTTCCGTGTTGGCAAAAAGTAGAGCCCCTAACTTGGTTTCCGTTTTATATTCTTCCTCTCGATCACTTTCTCCACTTTCACCACACGTCGACTTCCTTGCATCGCTCGCATCATCAGGAATACCTCAAACAACCACTCTCCTCTGAAATTAAAAAAGTTACTGAAGTGCTATTTCTATTTCTTAAAAAACTATGAGAAAAGTACACATAGCCTACAGATGGTATTCAAACTTGCACGAGTTTGCGAGTTGGCTCAGCAAACCTTGTTGGACCGGAAAGAAAAATCGAAACCAGTCAAAATCGGGTTGACTCGTAAAATCGGACCGGATTGGTCTGATTTTACGATCTAGGTTTTTCATTATTTTAAAATCAAATCTTGCACTGATTTACCTAATCACCTCTTATATTTATACACAAAAATATTTACCTTCTTATTTCTCATCCGATGTGGGATAATTAAAGAAGGAAGATTTTAACTAATGCTCGGCTGGAGAGTGGAGACGGGGGTATTTAAAAGGAGAGGAATTGAGAAAACATTGTATTTGTCTGATGTGGGACAATTTATCCCACATCGGACAAATTGAATTTGTCCAGCATTATGGTGGACAATTTATATATATATATATATATATATATATATATATAATTTTTTTAATATATATATATATTAAAAAATTATAAAAAAAATATATTATAAAAAAAATAAAATTGTTGTGTTGATTTTATATATATATATATATCATGGAATCACTCTTGAAAATCAGTAATATTAACTTTAAAATTTATACTTATTTTTTTTTATTTTTTACTTTAAATTAATTTTTTTGATGTTTTAAATCATTTTCGTATCCTGATGTCAAAATAATTTGTTGGAGTTGGAGCTAATACTAGTAATATTGATGTTGATTGTTGATACCAGTATTAGTAATTTAGCATTGATAATCCTTTCAATAATAATACTTTTGATAAATGTATTAAAAATAACTAGGAAAATGACAGACATGAGATTGATTTTAATTTATATAGCATATCATTAAAATATTTATTTTAAATATGTTTATTTTTACCTAATGAAATTCTATAGACATAATTATTTTGTAATGTATTTCTAAATTATTTTGAATCATATATGAACCTTAAATAATGAAGTTTTATAGCCATAATTATATTGTATTGTATTCAGAAATATTTTACTTGCGATTTTATGATTTTTTTACCTACACGATTTTAGTTGTGATTTTACTATTTTTGTACGGACAAATTCGGGCACGATCTTACGATTTTATGATCCGATCTTTTGGAGCCCTTTCCGATTCGTGTCAAAATCTCTATTTTGACAATCTTGTCTGCAGACATGGCTGACGATGTATTTCTACTGGGAAGTTGTAATTTATCTACTTTGGTGTTTCTACGCAAAATACAAATACTTTAAAATCACAAGAAAACAAGACTGAAAAAAAATGTATTTGATAATTACATGCAAGAAAAATAATTATCAACATCTCATATTTAGTTATCATGAAAAAATCATGAAAAAATCTTAATCAATCTATTTTATTTTTAATATATATTTTTATGAAACTTTATATGTATAAATTATTTAGATATTTTAAAATATTGGTGAGTTTTTTTTTCAAATTTGTTTTTTATTTAATAAAAATAAAAAAATAATATTGGAGGTTTTTTTTTAAAATAAATTATTTAATTATATAAATAAATAATATTAATTTTATAATTAATTACATAATTATATTATATATAAAATAATTTCACTATATTTAAAATAATATACAAAAGATGGCTCTTTTAAATGTTTTCTTACCATTGGAATACATATAAATAAATAAATTTACACTATTTAAAAAACTATTTTATCAATTTAGATTTTTACACTAACTTTTTGAGTTGGAGATACTCTAAATAATTAACCCCATGGTCATTGTGTCAAGCCAATAATCATGCAGGGCTAGGAATACCAAATAGATGGGTTCAACCTCATAAAAAAGAGAAAAAGCTTATTGGGCTACTTGTCGCCCAACCAATGTATTTGTACCATATTATATAATAATAAAGCAATATAAGGAAAAAAATACCAAAAAATCAAATGGATGTTTCAAAATATTTATGATTTTTTGTCTATGTTTTCCCATAATTTTGCATAATTTGAGTTGTATATTTACTTTGCAAGATATGAGTCCGATATTATAAATACCGGTTTTCTTTGAAACTTAAAAAAAATCCAAATATTCTAAAGAGCATTTTAAAATATTTATTTTCTTGCAATTTTATTCAATATTGGTTTATAGATGTACAATATATGATATGAACCTCATACAAAATACTCATTTTCCCTCTAAAATTTCCAAAAGAAAAAAATATTTTTATAACATGTAAATTTTTTGATTTAGTGCATAAAACTAAATTATATAAGTTTTATGAACATATTTTTCATTAAAAATCAAAATTTTAGTATGTATCTTTAGATGAAAAGGTTGTCGTTGGCTCCCAATATTTTCCCTAAACAACTTTCTTGTTTACGGACCATGATGCAACTAATCAATTGATTCTAGTAGTGAATTATCAATAATGAAGATATGTCAGCAATTGAATTAACTATATTTTCTGCTTTATAATGAAGTTGTTGGTTGTCTTTTGTTACCTTGGGAGACTACTTCGAACCAATGTTGAAGACATATTGTACTTGTTCAATGATGTCGTGATCACTAACATAGTTAGCATCGCTTGAGAGTTGTTGTTGAATAAGAGTGTCATCGGTTATCAATATAGTTAGCATCACTTAAGAATTGTTGTTGAGTGGGATTGTCATTTGTTAGCAACATAGTTAGGATCACTTCATTTGTTAGCATCAACATAGTTAGCATTACTTGAGAATTGATGTTGTGATCACCAATATAGTTAGCGGAATTGATGTTATGATCACCAACATAGTTAGCATCACTTTATTGGTTAGAATCAACATGGTCAACATCACTTAAGAATTGATATTGAGATCACCAACATAGTTAACATCACTTCATTTGTTAATAAAGTTGTTGCTAAAATGACCCTCAATAATGTTTTGATTTAACATGGAAAATATATTTTGTGATTTAATGACAAATATCTACATATTATTCTACCATGGAGTATATTTGTCATGAGAAATTCATTCAATTGTGCTAACAATCAAGGACATAAACTAGGACAATGTCAATTTTTATAAGATATTAATAGTATAAGAAGAGAGCAATATTGATTGTGTATGCTAATGGTACAATCATTGTTGAGGATGGTGTAGATAAATCACACGAAGTGTTCTCTCCCATCAACATTTGAGATTAGATTTAAGGTTTTTGAGGTATTTCCATGGAATGAAGATTGTTAAATAAATAAAAGGATCTTGATATAAAGTATATCCTTTATCTTCTTAAAACAACTAGGATGAGCGAGTTGTAGGCTAGTATACACTTCAATAAATCGAATAAAAATTTACAGATGACTAGTAAAGTGATGTAGTGAATACAATACTTAATGTTGATTTATAATTTTCTCCATTTTCTACTTGACAATCCTAAATAACTTAAAAGTTTATTAGCTGTCTTAAATTTGTTTACTTAATGTTCCATTTCATTGCACGAACCTATTTCTTCTTGTTGTGGAAGATCATTGAATCTCTTGTTTTATCAAATGAAAAATTGCATAGAACATCCCATTTTGCACTTGGATAACTCTATTCGTTCGGGATTAAATAGAATAGTTTATTTTGATATCTATATATATTCTTTCAAATTGTTTCTATCAAATGCTATGAGTCGCACATCTAAGATCTTCCACACTTCGGTGGTTACACAATTATGAATGCAATAAGTGGAGCTTTCAAGATCATGACCATGTTTGACAAGCAAAATGAAATATCAAAATTTCGAAACGATTCGAACTTCATTATTCATTGGAATACAATATATAATGATTGGTTAAAATCAGTACTTGTCATTTACCGATCGAGGCCTTTTCTTCTTGACGAGTCGAGTCAGAAAAATTATCATGCACTTCCATGTATCCGTTATGGAGAATGAGTGATGATTTTTGTGTTTTGATTATGTGGTTTTGATGTTCTTATTGCAGGTATTGTTAATTGAAGAACTTATGGAAGATGAGAGAAGAATTTGCAGAGAAAAAGGTAATTCGATTCTTTATGGGATTTTCTATATTTTGTTTTCTGTAAATTGCATTTAAATTGCTTGATAGAATGCCTACTTATACTGGATTGTAGGCAAACTACTCTACATGCTTTTTGTGTGTGTTTTAGCTGGAATAACAACCTGCTAACTAACTTGTAACTACGTAGAGAAGTTTAATTCAAACTTCTCTTCTAGGACTAGGTTAATTACACCTATCCATTGTTACACGCTTCTTCTTCTTGTTGCAACTTCAGTTTACTCTTTCTATTCTCCTCTGTCATAACAGAGCTTCAACTATCTCTTGCCTGTAGAATGCCTCTCCTAAGTTACTTATTGGTTTAACACCTAGTTTCAATCTTAATTTATTGAATTTCTCCTTAGGTAATGCCTATGAAGATATCTGCCAATTGGTCTTCACTTCGGTAGAATTTCATATCTATCACCCCTTCTTGCAAAGCTTCTTGAATGAAACAAAATCTCCTATTAATGTTTCTAGTCTTCTGATGGAAGACTAGGTTTCTGGTCATGGAGATTGCAGACATATTATCACATAGCAGAAGTGTTGCTTCGCTTGTGCTTCCCTAAGTCTTCAAGCCATACCTCAACCATATAGCTTGTGCTTCCCTAAGTTTTCAAGTACATACCTTAGCCATATAGCTTATGCTATAGCTTTAGAAGGTTGAAACATTCAACTTCTCATCGTAGATAATGCTACCGAGTTTTGCTTCTGTGATGCCCACTAAAACATGCCACTTCCAAAACTGAAGGCATATCCTGAGGTGCTCCTACTATCAGATCAAAAAAAGTATGAATGCTTTATTTATCACCAAATAAGGATGAATACTATATCATAGCGACAGGAAATTGTTTGGCGCTGAATCGGTTGTTCTAGCTTGATACCGTCAATAGTTCCCGACTATTGCATAGGAACAGTGCAATAGTCGAGAACACCCATGTGTTCTATTGGATCTTCTCTTATTCCTTTTATCGAGCATAATGATGTGAATAACATCACAATAGCCAATAAGTGTGGCTGTTTGATCCTCTTGTATTCAATCCCATGGTGGAGAGTCCCTTGGACATATCTAAAAACTCTCCTTGCAACTCCCATGTGCTTCCTTGTAGGATTACTCATACACCTTGATAGTAAAGAGGCTGAATACATTAGATCAGGTCTAGTTGCAGTCAGGTACAATAGACTGCCGACTATCTTCCTATACACTCCTTCAGCAGCTTCACTGCCATCTTCCTTCCTTAGCTTCTCACCTACAGTCAAGGGAATTGCAACTGGTTTGCAATCCTCCAAACCAAACTTCATCAACAAGGACTTAGCATACTTGCCTTGATGAATGAATATCCCTTGATCAGTTTGTAGGATTCCCATGCCGAGAAAATGATGCAACAACCCAAGGTTTGTCATCTTATACCTCTGCATCATTTCCTTCTTGAACTCAGCAAGCATCCTCTCACTACTTCTAGTGTAGACTATGTCATCAACATAAATTGAGACTATAATGATTTCCCTTTTATCATCACTTCTGGTATATAGTGTAGGTTCACTAACACTTCTCTTGAATTTGCAATTCATGAGATGTTTATCTATCTCAATATACCAAGCTTTAGGAGCCTGCTTGAGTCCATACAAGGCCTTTCTTAACTTGTACACCTTGTGTTCATCACCCTTCAGCTCATACCCTTCGGGCTACTCAACATAGACCTCTTCATCTAGGACTCCATTTAGGAAAGCTGACTTGACATCCACCTGGAACAGCTTCCACCCCTTTTGTGTTGTTAATGCTATGATAATACGAATTGTATCAAGCCTAGCCATTGGTGCAAATGTCTCATTGTAGTCCACACCAGGTTTCTGTGCATAACCTTTAGCAACTAGCCTAGCCTTGTGTTTTTGAATGGTTCCATCCAAGTTGAGCTTGGTTTTGTACACCCATTTTACTCCTATGACAGGCTTCTCAGCTAGTCTTTTCACTAACTCTCATGTTTTAATCATCTCTAGCTCAACATTCATAGCTTCCTGCCAAGCTATATCCCTCACAGCCTCTTGGTAGTTTTCAGGTTCAATTATACACATGTGACACCTTGCATAGATGTCCTCTAGGCTCCTTAGTTTTATAGGAGTAGAACAAGAATGACCCCTGCCTTCATCATCATTTTTAGTATCTGATTGCACTCGAATGATGACTTTCATCATTGTCATCTTGGACCTCATATGATTATTCTCCACTTCTCCTCTTGCTTCACTATCTTCAAGAGGAAAAATGATTGAAACAGATTCTTCTTGTTCTCCTTTCCAGTTACAGGATTTATCTTTATCAAAGATAACATCTCTAGACAATACAATCTTCTTGGTGTTCAAGACATATACCTTATAGCCCTTCTCACAACTGCCATAACCCATGAACACTCCCTTTCCGACTTTCCATCGAGTTTTTGTCTCATTAATGATAGTTAATGTGTGTAACATAGGCATCCAAACACCCTTAGGTTTTTGACTCCTTTTCGACTTTCCATCGAGTTTTGTCTCATTATCGACAGGTTAATGTGTGTGACATAGGCATCCAACCACATTAATAAGACTTTCATCATCAAAGATTACTGTAGTGTTGCCTCCGAATAGGATATAATATCCATGCTCCATCATCTTGCCTATGCCCAGCAGGTTTTCATCTAACCCTGGCACTAACAACACTTCATGTATGTACTTTTTACCATGATTAGTGTTCACCATAAGTATTCGTTTTCCGGTTCTTAAGCCAAGTCTCCTGAGCCCATTTTAACTTTGCAAGCTATTGTTTTATCAACATTAATCAATTCAGCCTCCCTTGATGTCATGTTATTGCTGCATGTACTATCCACAAACCAAGTGGTTTTGTCTTACAATGTTCCAACGATGACATGCATAGAACATTCTTTGTTGTGTTTGTTTCTTCTTTCCTTGCATAATTTGCTTGTAACTTGCTCATATTGTCTGCTGCAATCCCTTGCAATGTGGCCAAATCTGTTGCACTTCATACACTTGGATTGACCTTTGAATTTGCACACACCAAAATGAAAATTTTGGCATGTGTTGCATTGAGGCTTCACACCTTGACTATTGTTGCCAAACTTGTGTTGTGGACTATAAGCATTGTTGTAATTTGCTCCAGTTCCTTGATTCCAGCTTGAACCATGGCTGCTATACATATTTTCTCCTTGGTTCTAGTTTTGAACCTTTTATGTCTGCTGCTGCCATTTTACATTTGACTTCCCTGTAAGCCTCTGCTGCTATGAAATGGCTGATTACTAACCTTAAAGCTACTCGAAAGCTCTTTCAATTCCAAGCAACCTTATCTCTTTCATCATGCAAATCTTCTCTTTTATCATACACCTTCACCAATGCTATGACTTCCTCAACCCTAAGTACCTCAAGATCTCTAGTCTCTTTAATTATATAAATATAGACTTGTATCTTGTACTTAGGCTCATTAACAACTTTTGTACAATTCTAGTTTTCGGTGACTTGTTCACCAAGTGACTTCAAGTCATTTATGATTGCAAATAATTTATCTAGATAATTGTCTAAACTCTTACTATCTAGCATTCTCATGTACTCAAAAGTTGCTCTAACAACCTGTAATTTAACTACTCTCACCTTTTATCACCTCTAAATTCTCTCTTCAAAATCTCCCATGCTATTTTTCTTTGTTTTTCATTTACGATTCTTGGAAACAAGTCATCAATCAATGCTCCTTGAATGATGCGTAGTGCCCCGACATTCTTGAGCTTGTTTTCTTTTGTGGCAACTTGATTCTCCTCACTTTTAGCTTTGCTTCCCTCTCTTGAAGATTCTACCTCTTCGATTAAGCTTGATCTATGGCTTGAACTATGTCTCATAGATCATATGTTGGAAGTATGGTCTCTATTTTTATGCCCCAAAGTCATAATTTGTTCCATTGAACTGTAGAGTTCTTAGGTCTCCTCCAAAAATTTGATGATTCAACCATGATTTCGTTGTTGAACTGCTATGATTTTGCTGCTGAATTTCTTGAAAAAATTGTTCACAGATTACGCCCTACTAGAATCAGATTAGGTTATTTGATACCATGATGTGTGTATTGATTATGTGATTTTGATGTTCTTATTACATGTATTGTTAATTGACGAACTTGTGGAAGATGAGAGAAAAATTTGCAGAGAAAAGGTAATTCAATTCTTTACTTGAATTTTCTGTATTTTGTTTTACGTAAATTGCTTACAAAGTGTTTGATAGAATGCCTATTTATACTACATTATAGGCATACTACTTTACATGTTTTTGTGTGTTTAAGCTGCAATAACAACATGCTAACTAACTTGTAACTACCTAGAGAAGTTTAATTGGAACTTCTCTTCAGGACTAGGTTAATTACACTGTCAATTGTTACAACTTTCTTCTTCTTGCTGCAACTTCAATTCACTCCTTTTTTCTCCTTTCTCATAATAGTGCTTCAACTATCTCTTGCTTGTAGAATGGAAATCAATGGGTAGCTTAGCTATCAACAATGAGATGCTATCTTCTTTTGCTAGGAACATTTTTCCTCATAGTATATGCCATGACACCGATCTTTGGATTCTTAAATTTCAGGTTGGAATTGATCTCACTCTGAACCTACATTGCTATTGGGTGGGTGATGTCCATTCTTTCATCAAGACTTTATTTACTAATGACAACGTCTATGCTAATGGTGTTCTTTGCTTTTTCGGATGGATGATTTATTGAATTTTGGTTGTCTATTTCTCTACTATAATTGTTTGGGCCATGCCATCTCTATTGATGATAATGTCTTGATCTATAAGTGATGATTTTATCTATCCTTACACGCTATAACTTAACTACACCCTTTTAAGATGAGCAACTAACGATGTGATGGAATATTCGCCAATGGTTTCCTGTATGCATAAGCCATTGCATGCATTTCTTGAATCAAAGGTGGAGAGACCTCGATCCGCTACAGATGATTTCAAATATGCCCCCTTTCTTTTCTTTCAAAACCCTCCAAGCTGTTGCTTACTATTGCGCTTCTTTTCTCTTTTACTTTGCAAGGAGCAGGAACATGCTTGGCAGCATTCGAAAACAACATTGATCATCTACGAAAGATCCATTTAGAGAGTTAGATGCTATCTTCATATATGAAGGATCCGGGTGAGCCATAAGATGTTGCTTGATAATAGGAAAGATTAGTGGATAAGGCAAGAGGGATCTTGAAGAGGGCTTTAAAACACACGATGAGAGAGAGATGAGGATGAGGAACCAAATTTTCATGTTACAAGTTTTAAGGAAAATTAAAGTTTGGTATGTACGTAATATACAAAGATAAGGACATATTATAGGATTTAAAGTAATAATGTTTTGTGCTATAGGGATAATCTGGAGATAAAGTTCAGGGAATAAAAAAATATAAATTTATCGGTAAGAATTCACGAGCAATAGTTTGTTAATTGTTTGTTTTTTATTCTTAATCGAGATTAATTTTTAAAAGATAAACTATTTAAGGTTTTAATTGTTAACACATCGATTATATATGTATTTCAAATAATATAATATAATTGAATTCAATTATATAGTTTACCATCATGTTTTTAGCTTAGTGATCCTGCAATCGATAGAAATATGTTGTTGCCTCTCATTTCGGTGATGAGCCAATTCTTTTCAAGAACATACAACATTGCTCTCCAATTCATAAATAATTTGGTAGCATTTGGCATTATTTATGTCAAAATCACCTATATATGTTGTGACACGTGTTTAAAAGAATGTCCGTTCAATCAATCATCACTACCATACTATCACACACATATTATTAAGTAATTTAGTTCAATGAATTGCGTATAAGGCGGATCAAGATCAAAATGACCACACAACAACAATCAAGGCAAATCAAGATGACAACCCAACAAAAATCAAGATATCAACTTATAAATACAAATAATGTCAATGATTCTCACAATAAATGTTGATACATTGGTAATACAATTATAGCATAAACATTGTAAATACTTCTATATACAGAACACTTATCTTAGAACATATTTATGTAGAAATTGAACTAATAACACAATAATAAGATGTGTGAGATTATTACCATTGAATCATCCTTGCAATTTGTTTGTGGGTTTCTTTATGGTATCAAAGCATCCCATCTCAAACGAGAAAACGATTCCCATGGCTTCCTCCCAAAATCCAACCCTCGTTGCTTCCTCCCAAAATCCAACCAATTAACCTATATCACCCACTGAAACACCACTAATTGCACTAAATATCACAACTCAAATCAATGGCTAATAAACATCATCCACCTTCTCCCAATAGCATGCCCAATTTGAAGCTCTCTTAATTGGGTATGACCTAATAGATTATGTCACCGGCCAATTAACATGTCCATCCCTCAATGGTACCTCTCAATCTACCTCAAGTTTGAACCACTAGGTTGGGCAAGACAAGCTAATTCTTAGTGCCATTCTTGCCCCCACCTCTACCACAATTACCCTTCTTATTGCTTGCATCTAAAACATCTCATGATGCCTAGAAGAAATTAAACACCATGTATGCTAGCAGATCTCGAATGAGAGCTATCCAACTCAAGGAAGACATTACCTTGATAAAAAGGGAAATCGATCAATCTTGGAGTATCTCCATGCCATCAAGATCCTAGCCGATGAGATAGCTCTAATCGACAATCCCATCTCCGACGACGACTTTACCCTTTACATTTTAAATGGTTTAGGCTATGATTTCAGAGAGATCACTGCACCTATTCATGCAAAGGAACAACCGTTAAACTTTGTGATAGGTCATGACGTTCTGAAAGAAGCATTAAGCCAAATCCCAAATATTTAGGGTAAACAGGGGACATGAAGTGAGGGACGTGGGAAACATTCATGGTACATTCAACGTGGGAAATGATGAAATGGGTCATGGAGATTACTAGACGGTTATGCATCAAGATTTGGTCTTCCATCGAGTGCAAGATTATGTTATTTAGTATTCTATTTTACTCTGTTTAAATTTTGTATTCATAGGCAATTTTGCCTATGGTTAATTTGCCTTCTTGTAATTCAATTTGTCTTTGTGGTTGACTTATTTAAACAACCAAAGCTTTCATTAAAAAAATTGCATTTAACTTGTGGTACTTTCTCACCCGAGAGAAAACAAATTTCAATCGCCCATTACAATTGTAATTGGTATCTATCACTTTAAAGGACTTCATGACCTTCTAATCGATCATAACATGTAAACACCCAAGAGAAAAACATATATATATATGAAATGAAGATAAATTCTGTTTTTTTTTTAAAAAGAAAGAAAGAAAGAAAGAAAGAGCAAAACCGGGTTTAGATAAGAGCAAAACAAGGTTAGGACACATCTAACCCAAACCCCAAACAACCACCTCATTTCATGAGGTGTATAAATACAAGAAGGAGTGAGGGAGTGAAGGGATTTTGTTCTTTCTTTCCGTCACTCTCCATCTTCTCTTTACATAGCCGAACCTTACACCAAATTAGGAGGAGAAAACCTTGTGAAAGAATTTGAGAAGTGAGACCTAAGGAGAGAAGAGAACACTTGCCGAGAGGAAGAAGAAAGGGAAGGAAAAGAAGAGAGGCAACAAGAGAAGTGGAAAAAGAGTTTCAAATTTTTCAAAAAACAAAACCTTTGTGAGATAAGAGAGGTAAGAGTCATGAGACTCTTTTCTTTTCCCCTTAAGACATGAAACAAGATAAAGAAGAAAAACCCTAGGGAAAATTAACCTAAGACCCGAGATAATGAAAGGGAATTTCGTGGGTGTGTTGCTGAAATTTGTTGATTTATTATGGACTGAAATTGCTGGTTTTCATGTGTGTTTATATGCTGGAAAGTGTGTGTGTGATGGCTAGAATTTCGTGGGTGTGTTGCTGAAATTTGTTGATTTATTTTGGGCTGAAATTGCTGGTTTCCATGTGTGTTTATATGCTGGAAAGTGTGTATGTGATGGCTGGAATTTCGTGGGTGTGTTGCTGAAAATTTGTTGATTGATTATGGGCTGAAATGGATGGGTTCCATGTGTGTTTATATGCTGGAAAGTGTGTGTGTGATGGCTGGAATTTCGTGTGTCTGTGTTGCTGAAATTTATTGATTTATTATGGGCTGAAATTAATGATTTTCATGTGTGTTTAAGTGCTGGAATTCATTTGTTTAAGTGCTGGAATTCCTGTGTTAATGTGCTGATTTTCATGTGTTTAAGTGCTGGAATTCATGTGTTTATGTGCTGATTTTCATGTGTGTTTAAGTGCTGGAATTCATGTGTTTAAGTGCTGGAATTCATGTGTTTATGTGCTGATTTTCATGTGTGTTTAAGTGCTGGAATTCATGTGTTCATGTGCTGATTTTCATGTGTGTTTAAGTGCTGGAATTCATGTATTTAAGTGCTGGAATTAATGTGTTTAAGTGCTGGAATTCATGTGTTTATGGGCTGAAAATTCATGTGATTAGGTGCTGGAAAATATGTGTGTGTTGGCTGGAAAATTCAGGTGTTTATAAGCTGAAAATTCATGTGTTATGTGCTGGAAATTCATGTATATATAGGCTGAAATGCATGCTGTTTTTATACTGGAATTGATGTATATTTGGCTGAAACTTGTTGAAAGATTTCGAGTAGAAATGTATGGATTCAACTTGTGAATTATGATGAAAGATTTTGTGTGTTACACTGAAAATCTATGCTGAAATTCATGGGTATTTTTCTGAAAATTTGCATGTGTGTTTGGACTGGGATTCGGTTGAAGAAATGTGTGCCGAATTGTGTATTTTGCGGCATATGAAAATATGAACTTTGAAATGAGTACAGTGACGGATGTAGGCCGAAAATGCACGTGTACTGATTATGACCCTTGATGTCGCAGGTGGTGCGGCTGGGATAGGATCACCGTCACGACAAGCCCAACCCACTAGCGGAACAGGTAGGCGAACCTTACATTCTTATTCTTTCATTGTATAAGGAAAAATTGTGATGTGAATATTGCCCTATTGTGATGGAGTTAATAATAAACGGGAAAATATTGAATGTCGATAAAAGATTGATTAGCTTCGGCTAATGGTATCCGAAGGGATGACCGGGATAAAAGAATGATTAGCTTCGACTAATGGCATCCGAAGGGATGGCCGGGATAAAGGATGGATTAGCTTCGGCTAATGGCATCCGAAGGGATGGGCGGGATTAAGGATTGATTAGCTTCGGCCAATGGCATCCGAAGGGATGGTCGGGATAAAAGAATGATTAGCTTCGGCTAATGGCATCCGAAGGGATGGCCGAGTCTAAGATTATAGTCGTTAGGAAAGAATGATATAATTACAAATATATTAAGCTTCAAGTGTTAGACTGAACGATCATTAATAATATTATTAGCTCTAGGTAATTTCTTTCTTTTAAGTGTTTATACTGCTGCAGGAATACCACACCCACGAGACGTCTAAGGAGCTCGTTACATGGGAGCTTATTTTTGCAAAGAATCGTGTAAATGAAATTTTGATTACAATGTATTTTGTATGAAGTAATGTAATGAATGTTTAACTTTCTTTAGACCCTTTTGTGTAAAGGCTATAATGGCTTATTGTAGGATGGGAATATAAACCGTGTCTATGTTATATATTTTAAGTATGATATTGTAAATCATGAAATCATAAAACTATGCTTTATGTTGTGTCACTTTTAAATTAAATATTAATAGTATAAATGGTGTTAAAATGTTAATGGGTGATCGGGCCCGTTGATTCTAGGAACCATGCGCATAGAAAAAAAAAATTTACCGGGTTGTTACATAACAACTACCTCCCGCTGCTTGGAATCGACACCTCAACATCTATTAGCATCAGCCAACTATACCAATCGCAGACATCTGCGTTTTGCTCCTCTTCATAAAGGGCTCATAGTAGGCCCTCTGCTTTTTAAGAACCCCAATCGTCAACGAGACAATCGCCCTAATAGAAATCTAGGCCGGCCACCAACACACGAGAAAGATATTAGCCAAAATATCTATTTTGTGATCAAATAGGTCATACAACTAAGTTTGTCCCCAATTAAAACCCACCATCGCCAATTGTAAATTGCACCTCTGCACCATATATTACTCGAACCACAATGGCTCATGGACTCTACTTTCTCTCACAATATTATAGGAGATCTTAACAATCTCACAATTCACTTAGAGTTGTATGATGGTACTGATGAAGTTGTATTGGGTGATGGTTTAAGTTTGGTTGTTTCACTCAAATGCAACAAAAAATCTTTTTTCCGAATACCCTATGTGTTCCAAGCCTTTCTAAAAATCTTATATTTGTGCATCATTTTACATCTCGAATAATGTGTTTGTTGAATTTCACCCCTCTTATTTTCTTGTGAAGGACAAGTTCTTGAGGGTAATCCGACACGAGGTGCATGTGAAAATGGGGTCTATATTTTTCTGGACACACTAATGGTTACTCACTTTCCAATGGTTGCAGATGTGCATGAATGAATTTCTCTTGATGGATGGCATAAAAGATTGGGTCATCCGTCCCTCCGAATCATTCAATACATTATTCATGATTTTTCATTACATGTTTTTCCAAATAAAAATTCCTCCCTATGTCCGTCATGTTCCATTAATAAAGGTCATAGACAACCTTTTAATTCTACTAGTCTTTCCAACACTATCCCTCTTGAACTCATTTATACAAATGTTTGGGGTCTAGCGCACTGCGGTGGACTAGATGGTTCTCGATACTATATCATTTTTATTAACCATTATACCAAATATATATGGTTCTATCCTTTGAAATGAAATTTGGAGTTAAAATTATATTTCCCCAATTCAAGACCTTTGTTGAAAATCATTTTCAAAGTTAAAATCATGTACTTAGACAATGGTGGGGAAATATATGATTTTCAAAACTTTTTTTTCTCATCATGACATCAATCATTTTACAACAACTCCACACATGCCACAACAAAAATGGTGTTTTCGAGCAATGACATCGTCACCTTGTGGAAACTAGTCTCTCCTTACTCCATGATGCAAATTTACCCCTTACTTATTGGCCCCATGCCTTTCATACAACCACCTACCTAATAAACCGTCAACCTATGCCTTTACTTCATAATGTCTCCACATTTCAAGTTTGGACAACCACCAAATTACCATAAAATGAGAAAATTCGGTTGTCCGTGTTACCCCTCACCAACCATAAATTGGAGCCAAAATCCACATCATGTCTACTTTTAGGTTATTCTCTCACTCAAAACACCTACAGATGCCTTAACTCGAATACCCAACGTATTTATCTTTCTCGCCATATCATCTTTGATGAAACCTAGTGTCCATCATCTCTACCCCAACCTCTTATCCAACCGGTGTTCACGTCATGGTCGATGAGACCCACTCTTCCTCTTCCTAGAACCCCTTTCTGTTCCATCGAGACACGATTGTTGCTAGTCCTATCTTGGTGCCTCCACCACCGGTGTCTCCGATTGATGTCTTCCCACCGTCACTCGCCTCTCGAGGTACCCCTCTAACCTCTTCTTCTCTTGATTCTGTCGATGCCTTCCTTTATTGACACATTAGCACACACAAACCCTAATCTGCAGTCCTCCTATACATCTCCCACTCCATCTGCCATGACTTTCCATGTTAACCCACCAATTGCTTGAACCCATCCCATGACCATAAAATTGTAGCAATGCAGTCTTTAATGCCATATACCAAGCCCTGTTTAATACTATAAATAGCTTTGCAAAGTTGACAAACTTGATCGGGATAATTTAAATATTTGAAACACTGGTGATTGCATCATGTAAACAGTTTCACTAAGGTCCCCATGCAAAAATTGTTAATATCCATTTGACGCAAGCCCTAACCATTAATTATAGCTTTCAAAACAATAATTTGTATAGTGGTTGGCTTAACAATTTGATTACTCATGTCTATAAACACGAGTCCATTTTGTGTTATCTTTTGGTTTATGTTGATGACTTGGTCCTCACTGGAAATAACCTCACCTCTGTTGACTTTATTGTTGGGCGACTTGGCTACAAATTTTTACTTAAAGATATGAGATCTTTGCATTCTTTTTTCTAAGGGTGGAAGTCTTACCCAATGAAGGTGGTCTTTTCTCTTCTAACATTAATATGTTAGGGACCTGCTGTCCAACACTAATATGGGTGGTGCCAAGGATGTTTCTACACCTCTCTTTACTAGTATTCTTCTCAAGCTTAGCTATGGTAGCTCCTTTTTGACATCATTGCACATCGCAAGATTTTTGGCAGCCTTCATTATCTCTCTCTCACCTGGCTATGAATAAATTATCGCAGTTCATGCATAAGCCTACTCGGACTCATCGGACAACAACCAAATGTCTCTTACGCTACTTGAAGAACATTATATTCTATGGTATTCAGATTACTTCCACATCTCATCCCTTACTAACCACTTTTTCAGATTTTATTAGGCGGGTAATCTAGATGATCACACATTTACCTCGGTTTATATAAGCTTTCTTGGCTCCAATCCAATCTCCTAGAGTTCAAAAAACAATGAGCAGTTGAGCGTTCATGTATTGAAGTTGAGTACATGGCTCTTGCTAATACTGCATCTAAAACACTCTAGCTATCTTTTTTGTAGGAGCTTGAGTTTCCACAATCTTCTCTAAAATTGCTATGTGACAACCTCGGTGCAACACATTTGAGCTTCAATCTCGTCCACCACTTCAGGATGGAGCACATCCAAATCAACCTTCATTTTGTTCGTTCTCAAAGTTCAACATGTTCACACAAGTGACCAACTTGTTGATCTTCTAATGAAACCATTGTAATGACGAGTGAGCGAACATCCTCATGCCCAAAATTTCCCTTGCTAATGGCAACTCAATTTCGATTGGGTGTATCAAGGCGAATCAAGATGACAACACAACAACAATCAAGGCGGGTGAATGACAACCTAATGAAAATCAAGATACCATCCGAAGATCATAAATGTTATTAATACAAATAATGTCAATGATTCTCACAATAAATGTTGATACACTAGTAGTACAATTATAGCATAAACATTTTAAATACTTGTATATTTAGAACATATTTCTATATAAATTGACCTACTAAGACAACAATAAGATTTGTGAGATTATTACCATTGAATCATCCCTACAATGTTTTTGTGTGTTTATTTATTGTGACTCCCTTGTTTAATTTTTTCCCAAAGTAAACCTTATTACAAACCTATATAGTCGGAAAGGATGCAATTATTTGCAGTAGGTTTGATCTTAGTAGAAATCCACAAAACTCATGACAGAACAACAAGAACAAAAGGAGTAATAAAACAAGATTTTATTAACATTTATAGTTGTACCATTATCTTATCATAAGCCCAATGTCAAACAAGATTTGAATAGCCTACGTAAAACTAAGAAAATGACCAATTGGTAAGGCTTGAATCGTAAACTCCATGATTAATACCATAATTAACATCAAAAGTGCAAGATCCATCCATATTTGGTGTAGCTTGATCAACCCAATAAACGCTAGCCTCTTTTGTGCTTGACTTGCCGAACTCGATTTGCCTCATCATATCCACTACTAAAATCAATTATATTGAGACAGAAATCATCATTCTTTGTTGAGGCATATTACCCATCATTTTTAATGCCCTTAACCTTAATTGTTTGCTAGTTCTCTGTAGGATTCAATGCATATACAATTGGTGTAGGCACAACATTGCTTGTAGAAATAATATCTAAATCATGGCCATTAAATAACTTTCAAGATTTTGCACATTCTCAAAAGAAAAGCACTCAAAACAATTCAATTTTTACCTATTATCAAAGAACAATTCAAACTCCAAGTGCTTGTTGAACACTAAGCTACTTACTCAACTCAGTAACTTGCTAAGAGAAGACTTGTAAGTTATTGTCAAAGAACGAGAAGAAGAGACAACTTATGCAATTGCTATTACTAGATTGTTATTGAGTTTGTTACATTATAACTAACTCTTAAATAAGAGTACAAGTTGTATTTGAATTCCTAAAAGTAGTTACAAAGTAGTTATAGCTTGTTGCAAATGAAAAAATGCTCTAGATCGGACAATATATAAGAACACTTCATCAAATAATTTGTATGCAATACTTGAATATAAAAATCTTCTCTTTCTCTCGACAATCTTGAATCCCTAATTTATAAGTTTTCTTCATCTTTCCCTCAAGCAAATAAATCTGTAAACAAATCAAGGAGCCAATAAACAAATCAAATCAATCAACATGGTATCGAGCTCTAGTCCGATTTATAAAGGGATGTAAGCTATGAAATCAAGAAATACAAGTTTGAAAATGACATGATCATGAAGTTCTAGAGGAGATCTAAGGACTGCACAATTTAATGGAACTAATTATGATTTTTGGTTAGTAAATATGGAGAGTATCCTCATAGCATATGATCTATGGGATGTTGTAGATATTAGTGTAATGTCTCGACCTCAGTCAAATCTTGAAGATGAATTTGCGAAGAAGAAACCGAACATGCTTTAGAAGTAAAACTTGTTGTTTCAAGAGAAATGAGACTTAATGCATTCAAGGAGCAATAATCGATGAATTGTTCCCAAGAATTGGGAATGTGAAGACTGTAAAAGGAGCTTGGGATATTCGAGGAGAGAATTCGGGGAGATAGAAAGGTAAGAGTTGTTAAACTTCAAGCAATAGGGCTGAATTTGAATACATGAGAATGTTAGAAGGTGACAACCTAGATAATCTTAAATCACTTGGTAAAGAGGTAACCAAAACTAGAATAGTGCGAAGTTGCTAATGAGTCTAAGCGGGAGGTATAAATCTAATGTTTCAATAATTGAAGAAAGAAGAGATCTTGATGTGCTTAGAATTGAAGAATGGTTGCCTTTGTCAAAGTATTTGATAAAAGAGGAGGTTTACATAATGAAATGGAAAGACTTTGAAATAATCAGTTTCATGGTGGAAACAAGGGCTCACATACAAAATCAAATCAAGCTTGGCAAGGTCAAAATAGAAGACTTACAAACTTGTCACAAGGAGGGAACATGCACAACAATCAACAACATTCACAAAAATGGAATCACAGTGATAGCCAAGAATTGCAAGAATCTCTAAGAAGAATCCCGAGTTTCGCATGAAGGAAGACCTCGTACCGCTTTTTATAATTGTTTCCCTTACTATTGTTTTGAATTATTTAACTCATTCAAATTTGTGTTGACATATCATGTCACACATGTATGCTTTACATATTTTGATGATAACAATAAAAGAAAATGGTCTAATAAATATGCTTGGATGAGATTAAGTTATAAACAGGTATTATACAAAGAATACATCAACAAGCATAATGGAGTACACGAAGAAATCACTCCAGGAAGTCCAAGATGCAAGCAAGCGAAGACTTAGAATAAGTGTTCATTTTAGTGCTTTATGTAAATCTCAATTTCTAACTTGATAGCACAAATTAAAATGAACTCACACACTTCACATTGCATGCATTAAAAGGGTTTGATGATTATAGGTTTAAGTCATAATCAATCGGTTCAAGAAATTTAGAAAAGATAATTTGTCAAAATAGAGTTCTACATGAACCGGTCGACCGCTTGAGATGTCTGCATGAACCGGTCGACCAGCTTGAGATGTCTGCATGAACCGGTATGAAATATTAAAAACATTTCTTATTGAAAATGATTTTTACATTGGCAAAATTGACACCACCCTTTTACTGAAAAGAAAAGGAAAAGATATCCTTATTGTACAAATCTATGTTGATGATATAATTTTTGGTGCTACTAACGAATCTCTGTGTAAGGAATTTGCTAAATGCATGCAAGAGGAATTTGAAATGAGCATGATGGGAGAATTAAATTTCTTCATTGGATTGCAAATTAAGCAAACAAGAGATGGCATCTTCATCAACCAAAGCAAGTACACCAAGGATCTTACGAAAAGATTTGGGATGGAACATGTCAAAGATGGTGACACACCCATGGAGACATCTACTAAGCTTGATATGGACGAAAAAGGTAAAGCTGTAGACATCACCAAATATCGAGGTATGATCGGTTCTCTTTTATATTTAATCGCAAGTAGACCCGATATTATGTTTAGTGTATGTTTATGTGCACGATTTCAAGCATGTCCAAAAGAATCCCATGTTAGTGCAAGTAAAAGAATTTTTCATTACTTGCATGGTACAATTAATTTAGGGTTGTGGTAGCCGAAGGAAGTGAAATGAGTTTAATCGGTTATTCGGATGCAGATTTTGCGGTTTGTAAAATTGATAGGAAAACGACTAGTAGAAGTTGTCATTTTCTAGGATCATCACTAGTATCATGGGCAAGTAAGAAACAAAACTCAGTAGCCCTATCAACAACTGAAGCAAAATATATTGCGGCAGACAGTTGTTGTGCACAAGTATTATGGATGAAACAAACTCTGGAGGATTATAGACTTAAGTTTGAAAATACTCCGATTAAATGTGATAATACAAGTGCTATTTGCCTATCTAAAAATCCTATTCAACACTCTCGTACAAAACACATAGAAGTAAGACATCACTTCTTAAGGGATCACATTGCAAAAGGAGATATTGTACTTGAGTTTATAGGTACAGAACATCAACTTGCAGATATTTTTACAAAACCCTTAGCCAAAGATCGCTTTTGCGAAATAAGAAGGAACCTAGGGTTTATCCATGCAAATGATGTTTGAATTATGTATACATCAATGGTTATAATTTGGATTTATTTGATGTTAAAATGTATACACTTGGAGCATAAGAAATTTGTTAAAAACAAATTTTGGGGAATTTAGAAATTCTAGGATGAACCGGTAGACCGGTTCATCAAGAGCAAGCCCAACCGGTTGACCGGTTGAGGTAGAAAAACAGACGATGGCTACTGGAATTTTTTAAAATTTCGAAGGAAAATGTTTCTGAAACTGATTTTTGGATATAAAGGGTATTTTGAAGATTAAATCAAGATTTTAAAGTCAAAGTGCAAAAATTTCCATTTTTGAATGGACCGGTCGACCGGTGCATGCATCTGGATCAACCGGTCGACCGGTTGAGCTGGAGGAACGATGAGCTTTGTCTCATCGCTAAAATTAGCACTTTAGCCCCTTGATTTCTTTGCCTTTTGGACATAATTTTTACCTGAAAAGGCTACATTTTGAGTGCAAAGAACAATTCAAAAGAGAAATTTAGAAAATTCTCAACTTGGGAGTCAACCAGGCGACCAGGTTGCTCGATAGTATAAATACTATCTAGGGTTTCAGAACACATTAAACGGAAAAAATTCAAAATTCTAAAAACCCTAACCCCAAATCCTCTCAAAAACCACTCCAAATCAAAACACCCAAAGCCTAATTAAAGTCAATGGCACCCCAGAAACGCTTAAGGAGGACTGAATCAAGGAGCAAACGAGCCAATGATCCAGCTTCCTCATCAGGTGATAATGTTCAAAGATTTTTGAGTAATTTCTCAAATAGAGCTATTTGTGTAGAAAGAGGCTTAGGCAATGATTTATCTGCTTTAGGTATTGATACTCTATTTGCTGAAATGGGTTGGTACTCATTATATGAATACAAGAAACCTACATACCCCAAGTTGATGAGATTCTTCTTTGCAAATATGAGGGTTAATGTAGAACCAAGGATAATGAGTACTCTTCAAGGAAATCCCATTGAGTTTAATTATGCTGAATTAGCCGATATATTGGGTATATCTAATGATAGTCCAAGAGTTTTCGACATTAAAGTAATTTCGACCATTGAGGGTTTTAGCTATGATTTTGCTGTTGCATTGCACACTGGAAATACTGGATTTGCTCCAGGTGCTAAAATAAAGAGTCAGGATCTTCTGTTAAGACCTAGACTACTCCATAGGATTATTGCTCACAACATCTTGCCCAAAAAGGGGCATTATGATGAAGTAACCTTTATGGAGTTATGCTTAATTGATTGTATGATTCAGAGAAGGCCAATAAACCTTCCATATATCTTGATTAGGAATATGATCTTAGCATACGATCAAAAACAAAAGGCTCTACCATATGGTCAAGTGTTCACCACTATTTTTGAGCATTTTGAGATCCTATTGACGGGTACGGATAAGAAACCGTACTCAAATAAGACGGAGATAAATAACACCACTCTCACTAGAATGAAATATGTGCTTAATGAGCATGGTGAGTGGATTCAAGGGCACCAAGAGGGTGCACATGCTGAGGAAGAGCATGTAGGTGCTGAAGAGGAGGAGAATGTGGCTGAGGATCAGGGTGAAGATGAGTTCACAAATTTATTTGAGTCACCACCTCCGGCTTCCTCACCAGATGAGCCATCTGCGAGTGGCTGGTCGCATAGGATAGAGAGTCGTCTCACGCACATTGAGGCAGATATGCGATCCATGAGAGATTCTCAGGCAGAGATGCGGGCTGATATGCAGGAGATGAAGGAGATGATGGCTTCACTTCTCTCACGATACCCACCTCCTTAGAGATTTTGTATCATGCATCTCATTTTATTGTGTTTATGCTTTTCATTTTGGATATATGTTGTTATTAAATATTATGTTTTTATTGAATATATGCTTTTCATTGAATATTGTGTTCTTATTTATCTAAAATGTTAATTTTCTTTTTGTTGATGCCAAAGGGGAAGAGAATATGAAAATATCAAATGCAAATATAAAATGCATCAATAATGAAGGAAAAAAATATGAGAATATGAAAATTTTATATGCATATATTTAGGGGGAGAAAAATGATTTTTTCTTGACATTGCATATGATATTTTTACTTAGATTAAATTGCTAAAAATGTTCAATGTCTCTTATATATTGCATTACAAAATATAGGGGGAGATTCAATTTTTTATCTAAGTTTTTTTGTTTATTGTCATCATCAAAAAGGGGGAGATTGTTGACATATAATGTCATACTTGTATGCTTTATATATTTTGATGATAACAATAAAAAGAAAATGGACTAATAATATGCTTGGATGAGATTAAGTTATAAACATGTATTATACAAAATATACATCAACAAGCATAATGGAGTACACGAAGAAATCACTCGAGGAAGTCCAAGATGCAAGCAAGTGAAGACAAAGAATAAGTGTTCATTTTAGTGCTTTATGTAAATCTCAATTTCTAACTTGATAGCTCAAATTAAAATGAACTCACACACTTCACATTGCATGCATTAAAAGGGTTTGTTGATTATAGGTTTAAGTCATAATCAATCGGTTCAAGAAATTCAGAAAAGATAATTTGTCAAAATAGAGTTTCTGCATGAACCGGTCGACCGCTTGAGATGTCTGCATGAACCGGTCAACCGCTTGGGTTACCAAGTGAACCGGTCGACCGCTTGGAAGACAAATTGCCTTTCGAGCTGAACCGGTCGACCGCTTGGGTTATCCGTTGTGAAACGGTCGACCGGTTGAAGACAAATTGCCTTTCGAACCGAACCGGTCGACCACTTGATTTATCCATTGTGAACCGGTCGACCGTTTGAGATGACAGTTGCACTAAAACGGCTAGAAACGACTAGTTTCTTTTTTAAACTTATAAATAGGCCTCTTAATTGCAAAATTTAGAACACACAACTTTCATATCTGATATTGAGGCAATGAGTAGTGCATAAACACCTTCATATCATCAATCCTCATTAATACTCATATTTGTGTTTAAATCTTCATATCCTAACACAAAGAGTATTTCTCATTCTCACTACACTTAAACACCTTCAAATATTCTAAGTGCTATTAAGTGAGATAAAAAGATAATAGATCTTCATTTGTAATATCTACACTATTGAGAATGTATTGTTGTATTTCAAATACAATCCTTGTAAAACTTTTGAGAATTGAGTATAAAACTCTTGATATTGGTGAGGGAACATCACCAAGGAAAAATCTTGAAGAGAGTATATCTTCAAATGAAAAAAAAGAAAATCTTGAAGAGGGCATATCTTCAAGTGGTGTAAAAGTCTTGGTGTGGATTTATCAAGCAGGATTTGTAATCTTGTTACTTGGACTAGTAAGAGAATACAATACTCAAGTACGGGTTGGTACTTGAGTTGTGGATATAAGCTTGCCGAATCACGTTAAAAACCGAGTTGACAATCTTTCTCTTTTATCTCTTTACTTTAAAATAATTAATTTTAAAATTGCGTTATTTATTATATTTACACATAGTTCCTCCCCTAGGTGCATAGTTGCCTTAATCCTTGAATAACAAGTTGTTACTAATTTCCCTTTTAATAATAAGGCTAGATTGTTTCCGAGTTAAGGCAAAGTTGTTAAGCCTAACTTTATTTATTGGAACGTTAGTAAGGAATAAAGCATATCATATTTTCTTAAAACAATTGTGATTTAGCTTTCACCTCAAGAAAGCCATATTTTGTTATCATAGCACGGTTACAATGATGACCAACAAAGAAAGGATCCAAGCTTTGGAAGCAAGACTTGGAGGAGTGCAAGATGGAATGCGATGAGTTGAACTAGGTGTAACCGATAAGTTGCACCATTTGGAGGAAACCATCAATAAGCTATCGCAAGTACTTTTGTCATCCGGAGAAGTGCCTACCCATAATCCACTAGAAGGACCTTTTCAATTAATGAAGTAAGGGAACAACAACAACAACAACAACAAGCAACTCTCATCATCAACAATGGGCAAATTGACATTTCCAAAATATGTTGGTGAGGATCCAATTGAATGGCTTAGAAAGGTAGCTCAATTCTTTTTGTTTCAAGGAACTATTGATATTCGGAAGGTGTCACTAGCTTCCTTTCAATGGATGTGACGAACATATCGGGAAGAAGGCTGATTGGTGACTCGGAAATTTTTGAAGAAGCTGTTGGCTCATTTTGAACCAACAAACCATGAAGATTTTAATGAAGCATTTTTGAAGGTTCGTCGATTGGATCCCTTAGAGATTATCATAAAGAGTTTGAAAGATTAGGCAACAAAGTCCACAACTAGACTCAAAAGGCTTTTATGGGCACATTCATGGGAGGGTTGAAATCGAGATTGCAGATGGAATCCGAATGTTCAAACCCGAACATTGAAGGAAACCATCAGCCTAACAAGAATGAGGGATGGACAAATTTCCAGAGCAAAGAGGTTCACATGGTCTCCACCACCAAACCGTGTGCCCACTATCATCACTCCCTGAATCGACTGTCCCAACAAATACAACTAGACGGTTGAGCTGGGAAGAGATGGAGAAACGAAGAGCGATGGGGCTATGTTTCAATTGCAATGATAAATTCACTCCGGGACATAAGTGCCAAGGACCTTAACTACTCTTACTCGAGTGCCAAACTATAGATTATGAGAAGGAAAATGAAGAGTTCCAAGTGAAAAATCATAGGGAGATCACGATGAATTAGAGATTTCATTACATGCATTAACTAGGTGGACATCCCTCGAACCATGTGAGTAGCAGCTACCATCGGGTCTCAATGAAATTGTTTGTTGTCCATATAACAAATTGGGAATGACCGATGTGTCAAGGACACTTTGAGGAAGTACCAGTGAATGTGTAAGGTAATAAATTCACTGTGAATCTATACTCTTTGCCTCTGGTAGGACTTGATATGGTATTAGGCATTTAGTGGCTCGAGATGCTAGGTTCCGTGGTTTATAATTGGAAGCAATTAACCATGGAGTTCCTTTAGGATAATCAAGCACGGTGACTACAATGAATCAATCAACCCATCCAAGCAACCTCATTGGTTACTGGCTACTAAAGAGCTACGTCAAAGACATGTTTTTGACATCTATCTATAACCCACTAAGATGGACACGAGGCGGACACCAATGCTTGACATGCAATATATCTCAAAGAGCCCACAACACCCTTACGAGACATTGATCATCACATCACCACTCAAAGAAAGCACTCGAACCCATCAATGTGCGACCATATCAATATCGCAGACTTTCAAAAGGTAGAAATTGAAAGACAAGTCGATGAGATGCTCAACATAGGAGTCATTCGATCCAGACACCAACCCATTCTCATTCCCGGTTTACCAATGAAAGAAGAAAGACAATACTTGGAGGTTTTGCATTGACTACCATATGGTCAATTCAACCACCGTCAAAGACAAGTTTCCCATTCCTACTTGTAGAAGATATGCTAGATGAATTATATGGTGCAACCTACTTCACTAAATTAGATTTGAGAGCCGGTATCATCAAGTACGAGTTCATACTCACGATATTCCAAAAGCGCCTTTAGATTTCAGTAACGGCCATTTTGAATATCTTGTTATGCCATTTGGTTTATGCAATGCACCATCAACCTTCCAAGCCATTATGAATTCTATATTCTATCCCTATTTACGCCAATTTATACTTGGTAGTTTTTGATGACATTCGGTTTAGAGTCTCACCTAGGAATCCCACATTGAACATGTTAGAATCACCTTATACATATTGAGGCAACATCAATTTTTTATTAAACTTAGGAAGTGTAACTTCGAGCAAGGAACTAGAATATGTGGGTTACATTTTGACACACTTAGGGGTTAAGGTAGACAACAAAAATTGAGGCTATATTAGCTTGGCCACAACTCGCTAATATTATTGAATTACATGGATTTTTAGGCTTGATAGGTTATTACATGAAATTTGTTCAAAACTATGGGCTCCTAGCTCGACCTGTAACCAATCTTCTAAAAGAGGAACTTTTAATGGATGATAAAGCCGAAGAAGCATTCCGGCTACTAAAAAGGCCATGACAACAACACCAACCTTAAGGATGCCTAACTTTGATGATCGCTTCTTTATTAAAATAGATGCCTCTAGGAAGGAATTGGTGCGATCTTGGCTCGGAATGGCCGATACTTTGCATTCATGAGTCGTGCTTTAGGCATAAGTAAACGGGCATGATCCATTTACACTAAAGAAATGCTCGCAATTGTTAAAGCAATTAATACATGGCGACCCTATCTCTTGGGCATGAAATTCTTCATTCAAACTAATCACTAAAGTCTCATGGCCAACGTGTGGGTACTTGAAGCAACAAAAGTGGATACAAATCTATCGAGGATGTGATTACGAAATCATATACAAACCAGGACAGGAAAATTCTGCAGCTTGATGCCTTCTCTCGTTGACCTAATAGCCCTTTCTTTCTCATTATGTTTGTTCCACAGTTCACTCTCCGGGAGGAAATCAAAATGGCACCACAAAATAACCCCTTTATGCAGCAAGTCATTCTATGCTCAACCACAGACCCCACTAGTCCATACTCCATGCAAAATGGTCTTTGTTCTTTAAATAGAGAGTGGTGGTTCCACAAGCTATTTAAATGTAATTGTTAGAAGAATTCCATGAGAGCAAGATGGCGGGGCATTTTGGTGTGTTGCAAACATTCAAATGGCTAGCTCAACAATTCTATTGGCCGACCATGTATCGGTCGAGTCAGGATTTTATTATGAAGTGTGAAGTTTGTCAAAGAACAAAAATTGAAACTCTTACACTGGCAAGATTACTACATCCACTGCCTATTCCCTGCCATGTATGGGATGACATTAGTTTGGATATCATTGAGGGCCTCCCATCTTCCCATGGTAAGTATGGTCATTTTGTTCCACTATCCCATCCATTTTCGGCCAAGATTGTTGTTGAGAACTTTGTAGAAAACATCATCAAACTCCATGGTATGCCGAAATCAATAATTAGTGCTCGAGATCCAATTTTTATCAGCATATTTTGACAGGAATTTTTCGCGATGTCAAGTACCAAATTGAAATTAAGCTCCACCTACCATCCACACCATCCATAAATTGATGATCAAACTGAAGTTGTGAATCGCTATGTGAAAAAAATACCTCCACTATTTTGTTCATCAATGGCCATGAAAATGGTCTAGTTACTTACCTTGGGGGCTGAATTTTAATATAACACTATGTTTCACGAGTCACATGAAATGACACCATTTTAAGCCTTGTATGGTTGACTCGCCTCCTTCCATTCCTATGCATTTAGATGAGTGATCATGGTTCAATAACGTAGATCAAAGCCTCTTACATCAGGATGAATTACTACAACACCTAAAGATGAATTTGGATAGAGTTGCCAATCAAATGAAATAGACAACGAGATAAGTCAACTGCGCTATGTAGAATTCCAAGCAGGTGTGAAGGTTTCACTTCACAAGGGAAGCACTACAAGAGGGGATGATCAGTGTGAAGCTCTGCAGAAGTGAGAATCACCTTGCAGACATTTTTACTAAGGCATTACCTAAGAAAAGGTTCAATTAGTTACGATTGAAGCCGTTAAGCTTGTAAGTAGCTTAGGAGAGACTGTAGAACACTAAGCTACTTACTCAGCTTTTTAACCTGTCGAGAGAAGACTTGCAAGTTATTGACAAACAAGGAGAAGAAGAGGCAACCTATGCAATTGCTATTACTAGATTGTGATTGAGTTTGTGACATTGTAACTAACTCTTAACTAAGAGGAGAAGTTGTATTTGAATTCTTTAGAGTAGTTACAAAGCAGTTGTAGGTTGTTACAAATGAAAAACACATGCTCAAGATCAGATAGTATATAAGATCATTTCATCAAACAATTTGTATGCAATACTTGAATATAAAAATCTTCCCTTTCTCTCGGCAATCATAAATCCCTAATTTATAAGTTTTCTTCATCTTTCCCTCAAGCAAATAAATCTTCAAACAAATCAAGGAGTCAACAAAGAAATCAATCAAAAGTGTTGGCATAGGGAAAAAGTTAGTGCTTGCCGAATGTTCTTGGAGAGAAAGAGAAAAAAGAGAGGATGGTCAATGTTCTTGGAGAGAAAGAGAGCAATGCACAATGAGCGGTGGCTAGTGTATTTTTTTTCCACGTGGTGTCTTCGTCTTCCTCCTATATTTTTGCCTTGTTTTTCCTACGTTGTCTGCAAATTTTTTCCCGTACTATTTCATGCCCCCCATCTCTTCCTTTGTTTTCTCCCTTTTTATAGATTAAATGTGCAGGTTACAGGGCATGTGAGTGATGTCCAGGAGATGGTGTGTTGCACTGTAGAAAATGGTGGGTTGTAGGGCTAGGTTGTCGACATGGCACAAGCTTGGCTACCAACAACACCTTGATAGGCCATTTTTAATTAAAAACTTGAAATAACATTAAAAATAAAAATAAGTTGTGACAAAAAGAGTTTTTGATGGAAAAGAGCTTTTTCTTTTCTTCAATTTCACCTCTGATTTCACCAAATTAACTTGGTAAAAATGAATTTGGTATCGAGAGTTCCAATCTTCTCAACTAAACTCGAATTAAGCTCAAGGAGTTTATTTTTCATCAATTAAGCCCTTAAAATTTATTTGACGAATTTAGAGCAAGGTTGTCAATTCCACTTTAGTTGGCGCTTTTTCCCTTCTATTCAGTATGGAATGATTCGATTTCGAGCGTTTCAATGCACTTGTTTTGGAGTTATACTTGCTCATATATAATTAATTAATTATATATATGAAAAATTAAAATAGTAACAAACATAATTAAAATTAAAGATAAATTAACTTTAAATACAAACACAATCTCAAAATTAGAAACATTTATAAAATTCCAAAATATTGTGAAAGTAAAATGTTCTAAAATAAAAGATATATAAATCATATATATTTGTTTATAATTTCTTAAGTAAAATACTTTAAAATG
>CM063591.1:9629022-9684772 GCA_032356905.1 Salix exigua | reverse complement strand
TAATTTTCCTCATAATATATGCCATGACACTGATCTTTGGATTCTCAAATTTCAGGTTGGAATTAATCTCACTCTGAACCTACATTGCTATTGGGTGGGTGATGTCCATTCTTTCATCAAGACTTTATTTACTAATGACAACGTCTATGCTAATGGTGTTCTTTGCTTTTTCAGATGGATGATTTACTGAATTTTGGTTGTCTATTTCTCTACTTTAATTGTTCGAGCCATGCCATCTCTATTGATGATAATGTCTTGATTATAAGTGATGATTTTATCTATCCTTACACGCTATAACTTAACTACACCCTTTTAAGATGAGCAACTAACGATGTGATGGAATATTCGCCAATGGTTTCCTGTATGCATAAGCCATTGCATGCATTTCTTGAATCAAAGGTGGAGAGACCTCTAATATGCTATAGTGATTTCAAATATGCCCCCTTTCTTTTCTTTCAAAACCCTCCAACTGTTGCTTACTATTGCACTTCTTTTCTCTTTTACTTTGCAAGGAGTAGGAACATGCTGGCAGTTATCGAAAACAACATTGATCATCTACGAAAGATCCATTTGGAGAGTGAGATGCTATCTTCATATACGAAGGATCTGGGTGAGCCATAAGATGTTGCCGATAATAGGAAAGATTAGTGGATAAGGCAAGAGGGATGCTGAAGAGGGCTTTAAAAATACACAATGAGAGAGAGATGAGGATGAGGAACCAAATTTTCATGTTATAAGTTTTAAGGAAAATTGAAGTTTGGTATGTACATAATATACAAAGATAAGGAAAGATTATAGGATTTAAAGTAATAATTTTTTGTGCTATAGGGATAATCTGCAGATAAAGTTCAAGGAATAAAAAATATATATAAATTTATCGGTAAGAATTCACGAGCAATAGTTTGTTAATTGTTCGTTTTTTTATTCTTAATCGAGATTATTTTTAAAAGATAAACTATTTAAGGTTTTAATTGTTAACACATCGATTATATATGTATTTCAAATAATATAATATAATTGAATTCAATTATATAGTTTACCATCGTGTTTTTAGCTTAGCTGATCCTGCAATCGACATAAATATGTTGTTGCCTCTCATTTCAGTGAGAGGCCAATTCTTTTCAAGAACATACAACACTGCTCTCCAATTCATAAATAATTTGGTAGCATTTGACATTATTTATGTAAAAATCACCTATATATGTTGTGACACGTGTTTAAAAGAATGTCTGTTCAATCAATCATCACTATCATACTGGCACACACATATTATTAAGTAATTTAGTTCAATGAATTGCGTATAAGGCAGATCAAGATCAAGATGACTACACAACAACAATCACGGCAAATCAAGATGACAACCCAACAAAAATCAAGATATATCAACTTATATATACAAATAATGTCAATGATTCTCACAATAAATGTTGATACATTGGCAACACAATTATAGCATAAACATTGTAAATACTTCTATATACAGAACACTTATCTTAGAACATATTTATGTAGAAATTGAACTAATAACACAACAATAAGATGTGTGAGATTATTACCATTGAATCATCCTTGCAATTTGTTTGTGTGTTTCTTTATGGTATCAGAGCATCCCATCTCAAACGAGAAAACGATTCCCATGGCTTCCTCCCAAAATCCAACCCTCGTTGCTTCCTCCCAAAATCCAAACAATTAACCTATATCATCCACTGAAACACCATTGATTGCACTAAATATCACAACTCAAATCAATGGCTAATAAACATCATCCACTTTCTTTCAATGGCATGCCCAATTTGAAGCTCTTTTAATTGGGTATGACCTAATAGATTATGTCACTAGCCAATTAACATGTCCATCCCTCGATGGTACCTCTCAATCTGCCTCAAGTTTGAACCACTAGGTTGGGCAGGACAAGCTAATTAGTGCCATTCTTGCCTCCACCTCTACCACAATCACCCTTCTTATTGCTGCATCTAAAACATCTCATGATGCCTGGAAGAAATTAAACACCATGTATGCTAGCAGATCTCGAATGAGAGCTATCCAACTCAAGGAAGACATTACCTTGATAAAAAGGGAAATCGATCAATCTTGGAGTATCTCCATGCCATCAAGATCCTAGCCGATGAGATAGCTCTAATCGACAATCCCATCTCCGACGACGACTTTACCCTTTACATTTTAAATGGTTTAGGCTCTGATTTCAGAGAGATCACTGCACCTATTCATGCAAAGGAACAACCGTTAAACTTTGTGATAGGTCATGATGTTCTGAAAGAAGCATTAAGCCAAATCCCAAATATTTAGGGTAAACAGGGGACATGAAGTGAGGGACGTGGGAAACATTCATGGTACATTCAACGTGGGGAAATGATGAAATGGGTCATGGAGATTACCAGACGGTTATGCATCAAGAAATGGTCTTCCATCAGTGTAAGATTATGTTATTTAGTATTCTATTTTATTCTGTTTAAATTTTGTATTCATGGGCAATTTTGCTTATGGTTAATTTGCCTTCTTGTAATTCAGTTTGTCTTTGTGGCTAACTTATTTAAACAACTTTCATTAAAAAAAAACATATTTGCATTCAACTTGTGGTACTTTCTCACTCGAAGAGAAAACAAATTTCAATCGCCCATTACAATTGTAATTGGGATCTATCATGACCTTCTAAAGGACTTCATGACCTTCTAATCGGTCATAACAACTACCTCCCGCTGCTTGGAATCGACACCTCAACATCTATTAGCATCAGCCAACTATACCAATCGCAGCACTGCGTTTGGCTCCTCTTCATAAAGGGCTCATAGTAGGCCCTCTGCTTTTTCAAGAACCCCAATCATCAAAGAGACAATCACCCTAATAGAAATCTAGGCCGAGCCACTAACACACAAAAAAGATATTAGCCAAAATCTCTATTTTGTGACTAAATAGGTCATACAACTAAGTTTTGTCCCCAATTAAAACCCACCATCGCCAATTGTAAATTGCACCTCTGCACCATATATTACTGAACCACAATGGCTCATGGACTCTACTGCCTCTCACAATATTATAGGAGATCTTAACAATCTCATAATTCACTTAGAGTAGTATGATGGTACTGATGAAGTTGTATTGGGTGATGGTTTAGGTTTTGTTGTTTCACATATAGGATCCCTCACTCAAATGCAACAAAAAAATATTTTTTTTTCAAATACCCTATGTGTTCCAAGCCTTTCTAAAAATCTTATATTTGTGCATCATTTTACATCTCAGAATAATGTTTTTTTGAATTTCACCCATCTTATTTTCTTGTGAAGGACAAGTTCTTGAGGGTAATCCTGACACGAGGTGCATGTGAAAATGGGGTCTATATTTTTTTGGACACACTAATGGCTACTCACTTTCCAATGGTTGCAGATGTCCATGAATGAATTTCTCTTGATGGATGGCATAAAAGATTGGGTCATCCGTCCCTCCGAATCATTCAATACATTATTCATGAATTTTCATTACATGTTTTTCCAAATAAAAATTCCTCCCTATGTTCGTCATGTTCCATTAATAAAGGTCATAGACAACCTTTTCATTATACTAGTCTTTCCAACACTATCCCCTCTTGAACTCATTTATACAAATGTTTGGGGTCTAGCGCACTGCGGTGGACTAGATGGTTCTCGATACTATATCATTTTTATTAACCATTATACCAAATATATATGGTTCTATCCTTTGAAATGAAATTTGGAGTTAAAATTATATTTCCCCAATTCAAGACCTTTGTTGAAAATCATTTTCAAAGTTAAAATCATGTACTTAGACAATGGTGGGGAAATATATGATTTTCAAAACTTTTTTTTCTCATCATGACATCAATCATTTTACAACAACTCCACACATGCCACAACAAAAATGTGTTTCCGAGCAATGACATCATCACCTTGTGGAAACTAGTCTCACCTTACCCCATGATGCAAATTTACCCCTCACTTACTGACCCCATGCCTTTCATACAACCACCTACCTAATAAACCGTCAACCTATGCCTTTACTTCACAATATCTCCACATTTCAAGCCCTTTTTGGACAACCACCAAATTACCATATATTGAGAAAATTCGGTTGTCTATGTTACCCCTCACCAACCATAAATTAGAGCCAAAATCCACATCGTGTCTACTTTTAGGTTATTCTCTCACTCAAAACGCCTACAGATGCCTTAACCTGAATACCTAGCGTATTTATCTTTTTCGCCATATCATCTTTGATGAAACCTAGTGTCCATCATCTCTACCCCCAACCTCTTATCCAATCAGTGTTCACGTCATGACAGATGAGACCCACTCTTCCTCTTCCTAGAACCCCTTGCATATTCCATCAGACACGATTGCTGCTACTCCTATCTTGGTGCCTCCACCACCAGTGTCTCCGATTGATGTCTTCCCCACCATCACTGCCTCTCAAGGTACCCCTCTAACCTCTTCTTCTCTTGATTCTGTCTATTCTTCTCTTGATTCTGTCTCTACCTTCCCTTATTGACACATTAGCACACACAAACCCTAATTTTACTCATCCATCCCTAAATCTGCAATCCCCTATACATCTCCCGCTCCATCTGCCATGACTTTCCATGTTAACCCACCAATTGCTTGAACCCATCCCATGACCACAAAATTTTAGCAATTGAAACTATAGCAATGCAGTCTTTAATGCCATATACCATGCCCTGTTTAATACTGTAAATAGCTTTGCAAAGTTGACAAACATGATCAGGATAATTTAAATATTTGAAACCTAGTGGTTGCATCATGTAAACAGTTTCACTAAGGTCCCCATGTAAAAAATTGTTAATATCCATTTGACGTAAGCCCTAACCATTCATTATAGCTTTCAAAACAATAATCTGTATAGTGGTTGGCTTAACAATTTGATTACTCATGTCTATAAACATGAGTCCATTTTGTGTTATCTTTTGGTTTATATTGATGACTTGGTCCTCACTGGAAATAACCTCACCTCTGTTGACTTTATTGTTGGGCGACTTGGCTACAAATTTTCACTTAAAGATATGAGATGTTTGTATTCTATTTTTCTAGGGGTGGAAGTCTTACCCAATGAAGGTGGTCTTTTTCTCTTCTAACATTAATATGTTAGGGACCTGCTATCCAACACTAATATAGGTGGTGCTAAGGATGTTTCTACACCTCTCTCTACTAGTATTCTTCTCAAGCTTAGCGATGGTAGCTCCCTTTTTGACATCATTGCACATCACAAGATATTTGGCAGCCTTCATTATCTCTCTCTCACTTGGCTATGAATAAATTATCGCAGTTCATGCATAAGCCTACTCAGACTCACTGGACAGCAGCCAAATGTCTCCTACGCTACTTGAAGAACATTATATTCTATGGTATTCAGATTACTTAAACATCTCATCCCTTACTAACCACTTTTTCAGATTTTATTGGGCAGGTAATCTAGATGATCACACATTTATCTCAGCTTATATAAGCTTCCTTGTCTCCAATCCAATCTCCTAGAGTTCAAAAAAACAATGAACAATTGCACGTTCATGTATTGAAGTTGAGTACATGGCTCTAGCTAATACTGCATCTAAAACACTCTAGCTATCTTTTTTTTTTGTAGGAGCTTGAGTTTCCACAATCTTCTCCAAAATTGCTATGTGACAACCTCAGTGCAACACATTTGAGCTTCAATCCTGTCCACCACTTCAGGATGACGCACATCCAAATCGACCTTCATTTTGTTCATTCTCAAAGTTCAACATGTTCACACAAGTGACCAACTTGTTGATCTTCTAATGAAACCATTGTAATGACAGTGAACGAACATCCTCATGCGCAAAATTTCCCTTGCTAATGGCAACTCAATTTCGATTGGGTGTATCAAGGCAGATCAAGATGACAACACAACAACAATCAAGGCAGGTGAAGATGACAACCTAATGAAAATCAAGATACCATCCGAAGATCATAAACATTATTAATACAAATAATGTTAATGATTCTCACAATAAATGTTGATACACTAGCAGCACAATTATAGCATAAACATTTTAAATACTTGTATATTTAGAACATATTTCTATATAAATTGAACTACTAAGACAACAATAAGATTTGTGAGATTATTACCATTGAATCATCCCTACAATCTGTTTGTGTGTTTATTTATTGCGACTCCCTTGTTTAATTTTTTTCCCAAAGTAAACCTTATTACAAACCTATATAGTTGGATAGGATGCAATTATTTGCAGTAGGTTTGATCTTAGTAGAAATCCAAAAAACTCATGATAGAACAACAAGAACAAAAAGGAGTAATAAAACAAGATTTTATTAACATTTATGGTTGTACCATTATCTTATCATCAACCCAATGTCAAACAAGATTTGAATACCTACGTACAATTAAGAAAATGACCAATTGGTAAGGCTTGAATCGCAAACTCCATGTTTAATACCATAATTAACATCAAAAGTGCAAGATCCATCCATATTTGGTGTAGCTTGATCAACCCAATAAACGCTAGCCTCTTTTGTGCCTGACTTGCTAGAACTCCATTTGCCTCATCATATCCACTACTAAAAATCAATTATATTGAGACAAAAATCATCATTATTTATTGAGGCATATTCCCCATCATTTTTAATGCCCTTAACCTTAATTGTTTGCTAGTTCTCTGTAGGATTCAATGCATATACAATTGGTGTAGGCACAACATTGCTTGTAGAAATAATATCTAAATCATGGCCATCAAATAACTTTCAAGATTGTGCACATTCTCAAAAGAAAAGCACTCAAAACAATTAAATTTTTCCCTATAATCAAAGAACGGTTCAAACTCCAAGTGCTTGTTGAACACTAAGCTACTTACTCAACTCTGTAACTTGCTAAGAGAAGACTTGCAAGTTGTTGTCAAAGAACGAGAAGAAGAGACAACTTATGCAATTGCTATTACTAGATTGTTATTGAGTTTGTTACATTATTACTAACTCTAAATAAGAGTACAAGTTGTATTTGAATTCCTAAGAGTAGTTACAAAGTAGTTATAGCTTGTTGCAAATGAAAAAATGCTCTAGATCAGACAATATATAAGAACACTTCATCAAACAATTTGTATGCAATACTTGAATATAAAAAATCTTCGCTTTCTCTCGACAATCTTGAATCCCTAATTTATAAGTTTTCTTCATCTTTCCCTCAAGCAAATAAATCTGCAAACAAATCAAGGAGCCAATAAACAAATCAAATTAATCAACATGGCATCAGAGCTCTAGTCTGATTTATAAAGGGATGTAAGATATGAAATCAAGGGATACAAGTTTGAAAATGACATGATCATGAAGTTCTAGAGGAGATCTAAGGACTGCACAATTTAATGGAACTAATTATGATTTTTGGTTAGTAAATATGGAGAGTATCCTCATAGCATATGATCTATGATGGGATGTTGTAGATATTAGTGTAATGTCTCAGCCTCAGTCAAATCTTGAAGATGAATTTGCAGAAGAAGAAACTGAACATGCTTTAGAAGTAAAACCTGTTATTTCAAGAGAAATGAGACTTAATGCATTCAAGGAGCAATAACTGATGAATTGTTCCCAAGAATTGGGAATGTGAAGACTGTAAAAGGAGCTTGGGATATTCCGAGGAGAGAATTTAGGGGAGATAGAAAGGTAAGAGTTGTTAAACTTCAAGCAATAGAGATGAATTTGAATACATGAGAATGTTAGAAGGTGACAACCTAGAGATCAAGATGGCAGGGCATTTTGGTGTGTTGCAAACATTCAAATGGCTAGCTCAACAATTCTATTGGCCAACCACAATCGGCCAGTGCAAGATTTTATTATGAAGTGTGAAGTTTGTCAAAGAACAAAAATTGAAACTCTTACACTGGCAAGATTACTACATCCACTGCCTATTCCCTGCCATGTATGGGATGACATTAGTTTGGATATCATTGAGGGCCTCCCATCTTCCCATGGTAAGGATAGTCTCCCAGTGGTCTCGCTAGACTGAGCAAGTATGGTCATTTTGTTCCATTATCCCATCCATTTTCGACCAAGATTGTTGTTGAGAACTTTGTAGAAAACATCATCAAACTCCATGGTATGCCGAAATCAATAATTAGTGCTCGAGATCCAATTTTTATCAGCATATTTTGACAGGAATTTTTCGCGATGTCAAGTACCAAATTGAAATTAAGCTCCACCTACCATCCACACCATCCATAAATTGATGATCAAACTGAAGTTGTGAATCGCTATGTTAAAAAATACGTCCACTATTTTATTCATCAATGGCCATGAAAATGGTCTAGTTACTTACCTTGGGGGCTGAATTTTAATATAACATTATGTTTCACAGGTCAACATAAATGACACCATTTCAAGCCTTGTGTGGTTGACTACCTCCTTCCATTCCTATGCATTCAAATGGGTTATCATGGTTCAATAACATAGATCAAAGCCTCTTACATCAGGATGAATTACTACAACACTTGAAGATGAATTTGGACAGAGTTGCCAATCAAATGAAATAGACAGCAGATAAGTCACTGCTATATGTAGAATTCCAAGCAGGTGTGAAGGTTTCACTTCACAAGGGAAGCACTACAAGAGGGGATGATCAGTGTGAAGCTCTGCAGAAGTGAGAATCACCTTGCAGACATTTTTACTAAGGCATTACCTAAGGAAAGGTTCAATTAGTTACGATTGAAGCCATTAAGCTTGTAAGTAGCTTAGGAGAGACTGTTGAACACTAAGCTACTTACTCAGCTTTGTAACCTGTCGAGAGAAGACTTGCAAGTTATTGACAAACAAGGAGAAGAAGAGGCAACCTATGCAATTGCTATTACTAGATTGTTATTGAGTTTGTTACATTGTAACTAACTCTTAACTAAGAGGAGAAGTTGTATTTGAATTCTTTAGAGTAGTTACAAAGCAGTTGTAGGTTGTTACAAATGAAAAACACATGCTCAAGATCAGATAGTATATAAGAGCATTTCATCAAACAATTTGTATGCAATACTTAAATATAAAAAATCTTCCCTTTCTCTCGGCAATCTTGAATCCCTAATTTATAAGTTTTCTTCATCTTTCCCTCAAGTAAATAAATCTTCAAACAAATTAAGGAGTCAACAAAGAAATCAATCAAAAGTGTTGTTGGTTTTTTATGGCCACATAAAAACCCATAATTTGTTGTTGTTGATGATATAATACATTCATCCAAGGCTTTTGCGACATGGTGATTGTTGCATCATCAACAATTTCATAGTCAACATCCATCTTCCTCTTTTTGATTGTTGTATCTGTAATGGGAGTATGAATAGTGTTGAAGAGATTAGGGTTTCTGATTTTAGGGTAGAGATAGAAATGAACCAGTTCTTCATCATCGGGATAGAACCAATAACCATGAGGTAGTTCATGAGGGGTTAGTGTTTTTGATTTAGTGGTACAAATTGCACCCTACTGCTATGAAACGACATAGCTGTCAGTTGGAATTAAACGAAGGTACGAGGAATAATGAGGAGCAAATTTCAAGAAATAAGGAAACTATATTGTTTGAGGGTATGTGTTAGTGAGTTATAGAAACATCAAGGGATAAAGACAAACTTGTTTCTCGATGTTTAAATACATAGAAAGCTACTTGCTTACTTTCTTTAAATTCTTTCCTTAATTCTCAATGATGGATCAAGAAAGAAATAGTTAGAAACAAGAGAACGATGCATTCCCTAGTGCACCCTACCTAAGGTATGTTGCATTGTTGTTTGATTGTTTTTTCTAAGTTAAATTTTTTATTTGTTGGTCTTTTCTAAGGCATGAGATAGATTTGTCTTCGTGAGAGAGTTTTTACCTCCTTGGAAGTCAAAGTTTTTTGATATTTTAGCCAAATTTCAATAGGTAATCATAAATTGGTTATGATAGCTAATATTCATTCAAAACATATAAAAAATACAAAATATATTTTTCTTATGAAAAATATGCTAAGAAAAAACTTAGAATTTGGATGTATGCGCGAAAACAACAGATTTTTTGTTTGTTTTTTAAATGCATTTTTTATATTATATATTTTTAAATGAATAAATAAAATTTGGATTGGTCTTCACCAACTAGGTTGGGCTGCAAATAGGTTCAACCCAATAATCAAAACAACACAGAAAAGAGAGAAAATCGGGTTGCTGCACTTTTCACGTATTACATGAATAGTGCACAACAAATTAATTTATTCTTGCACTATTCACACGTTACGTGAATTGTAATAGGATGGTCGAATGACGGTGATGAGAGGCTCATCTACCACTGCCATCGCCACAGGGTAGAGTAGGCTAAGGTGGTTATTTTTGTGGTGGTGACATCACAAATGGTGACATGTGGTGGCTGGGAGGGGCGCCGAATGGGCTGGTCTGTGTTGCAACAAGTTGTCGTTGCATCACTAGAGATAGGGAAGAAGAGCCTGATTGCCATGGAGCTGTTGGCATAGGGAAAAAGTTAGTGCTTGCCGGACAAGTGTGCTGTTGGAAAAGAGAGAAAAAAAGAGAGGATGGTCAATGTTCTTGGAGAGAAAGAGAGCAATGCACAATGAACGGTGAGCTAGTGTATTTTTTTCCACGTGGTGTCTTCGTCTTCCTCCTATATTTTGCCTTGTTTTTCCTACGTTGTCTGCAAATTTTTTCCCGTACTATTTCATGCCCCCCATCTCTTCCTTTGTTTTCTCCCTTTTTATAGATTAAATGTGCAGGTTACAGGGCATGTGAGTGATGTCCAGGAGATGGTGTGTTGCACTGTAGAAAATGGTGGGTTGTAGGGCTAGGTTGTCGGCATGGCACAAGCTTGGCTACCAACAACACCTTGTTAGGCCATTTTTTAATTAAAAATTTGAAATAACATTAAAAATAAAAAATAAGTTGTGACAAAAAGAGTTTTTTTGATGGAAAAAAAGCTTTTTTCTTTTCTTCAATTTCACCTCCGATTTCACCAAATTAACTTGGTAAAAATGAATTTGGTATCAAAGAGTTCCAATCTTCTCAACTAAACTCGAATTAAGCTCAAGGAGTTTATTTTTCATCAATTAAGCTCTTAAAATTCATTTGACGAATTTAAAGCAAGGTTGTCAATTCCACTTCAGTTGGTGCTTTTTTTTCTTCTATTCGTATGGAATGATTCGATTTCAGAGCATTTAAATGCGCTGTTTTGGGGTTATACTGCTCATATATAATTAATTAATTATATATATGAAAAATTAAAATATTAACAAACATAATTTAAATTAAAGATAAATTAACTTTAAATTATAAAATACAAACACAAAGTCAAACAAACATAATCTCAAAATTAGAAACATTTATAAAATTCCAAAATATTATGAAAGTAAAATGTTCTAAAATAAAAGAAATATAATAGCTTTGATTGAATAATAGATCAAACTTAATAATTAGAAAGAAAATTTATAATAAAAGAGATATAAATCATTTAAAAAACATATGGCTGAAACGGCGCACCTGGCATATAATTATGTCCCTGCAGTTAATTAAATCCTGCAATTGAATCCTAAATTAATTCCTAAACATAATTACACTTTTAATTGACCAAAAATTAAATCAAATCATCCTATAAAAATATAATTATGCCTTTCAACTGAATTTGTACGCAGATTTATCCAATAATAAATTATTTTAGCCTTGAATCTGTATTGTTCTTCATTTTAGGCAAAAAAGAGGTACGATCAGGCTCTCGAAAATGTCCAAATGGGTTATTTCTAGCAACGCAAGCCCTCTTTTATTTTATTTTTGTTATTTTTATTTGATTTAGGATAAATTTTGGGGAATAACCCAGAAATAGCGACAAAGTGTTTGCTCTATTAGCAAGGCTTGACAATATTCAATTGGTGTTGGCCACTAATGCCCAAAACTCATGGTCTATTTGTCAACTTGATGAAAATCAATATTTTTGCAAAGGGAACTAAAAAAAGATGTGTTCATAGATCAACCTCCAAGATATATGAAGCAAGGTCATAAAAAAACAAGTATAAAGGCTAAAAAAGCATTATACAAGTTAAAACAAGAACTTAGAGCTTGGTATGCAATCTTGCTTTGCTAAGAACAAGGTTTTCTTAAATGTTCTTATGAACCTAAACTTTATATTAAAGTTGGAGTAGATGGGAAGATGATTATTGTATGTTTATATATTGATGACCTTATTTATAGTGGTAATGATGGAGTCAAGCTTGTTGATTTTAATAAATCTATGATGAAAGAACTTGATGTCATATTTGGGGATGATGAATTATTTTCTTGGCATCGAAACAATTCAATCTCCTATTTGTATCTTTATTTCACAAAAGAAATGTCTTGAAATTTTTAGACATGTTCCAAATGAAGGGTTGCAATCCAATTTTGATTCCATCCAAACTCGATCTAAAACTCACAAAATATGGAATAGAAAAAGAAAGGTGAATGTCACTCTTTACAAGCAAATTGTTAGGAGTTTTGTGTATTTAACATTGACAACACCAAATATTAGTCATATTGTTAATTTAATCAACCAATATATGGAGAGTTCAACTAAATTACTACAAATTTTGAAGTTTATCAAAATAGTGGAGAATCAAGTTTGATTGATTCTTCAAATAATGACTACGCTAGAACATTGAAGATGAAAAAAATACTTCCAGTTTTGTTTTTATGTCATGAGCTATATATCATGGTCATCAAAGAAACAACAAAATCAAATTTATTGTTTCTGCTTCATCTTCATGTCAAGCATTTTGGTTGAGGAGATCGCTTGAAACACTTCAAAACCAACGACAATCTATTATGATAACATTTTGGAAGTCAAGATTTCAAAAAAGTCTACTTTTCCATGGAAGGAGTAAGCGTATTGATATTAGTGGTGATCTTGTTTTCCCTTCTATGTAATGCCTATTGTAGGCTACTTTTATCAATGAGAATTCAGTAGTTTCTATTTTTATTTCAATTTATTGTTGTGTCATAAAATGTATCTTTCTTGATAAGCAAATTGACTTATCGGTTACGAAACATCATTTCGTAGAACGGTGGGATTAAAGATATGCGGCTCATTTGCTATTTGGATGAAAGCCCTATTAGAACTGGATGGTGCAATGAAGTAGCTAGAGAGTTCTTATTTTTTCCCCTATTTTGTTGATAAAATTTACCCCATCTATGGTCCATAATTAAAAAAATTATGAAGCAACTTAGGGTAAGTTGAATTGTTGGTTTGTCTTTGGAGTCTAATTCATTACGAAGGTGTTTGGAAGTGATGTTGCATCGGAGTTTGAGAAAAAAAGTTATGGTTTTGGTGTTTAGTTATGATTGATAAGGTGAAAAATTGATGTCGATCTCATCTTAAAAATTCAACAAAACTCAGTTGCATGTAAAGTAGCTAATAGTTGCTTTTCATGCATCCTGCTTATCTCCAACTAATATACTTTTAAAGGTTTGCATCTTCTTCTTAGGAATTAGCAATTCTAAGGTTCTTGTTTTGGAGTATAACTTGGGTTTTAGAGGTGGGTTCTTGTTTGGGTTGTGGAAGAGAAGAGAAGAGAAGAGAGAAGGATAAGATTTGGGTGGTGGAAGAAAAACGAGGGTTTTCCTGGAGGAGAGGCTGGAGTTGGGTGCCAAGGCCGAGGCTGGTCTTTCTCTTCTCCATCTGAGGAAGCATAAATGGCTATCAAGGCCATGGCAGAGAAAAGGAGGGAGGAATTGATTGAGGCTATAGAGAGAGAGAGAGATAGTGAGTGTGTTTGAAGAATGTCCAATGAAGATTTTGTTCAATGGATCGGTCACAATGTTGCGGCTCTGCCTTGCTCAACCAAGGTTGTAAAATCTGTCTGGTCGCCATTCCGGTTTCGGTGCATTCCGGTGTGCCATTCCGATTTTGATGTTTTGTACTGTTCATATATAATTAATTATATATATATATATATATATATATGAAAAAAAATATTAATTTAACAATTATAATTTAACTTCAACATAAATGAACTTTAAATTATACAATACAAACACAAAGTCAAAAAAACATAATCTCAAAATTTGAAACATCTCTAAAATTCCAAAATATTATGAAAGTAAAATGTTCTAAAATAAAAAAAAATTATACATCAAACATCTTCTACATCATTAATATAAAAATAAGGATCTTGATCTTGCGGTGGAATATAAGGAAAGTCATCAACAAGACATTCCAATGATCATTTCCACCAAGCTCATTCTCCTCATTTAAACATGTCTCTTCATCATCTAAATTTAAAGTAGAGAAAGGTGCTTCAATACTCTCCCAACTTATGTCCTCTTCATCAAGAAGATTGAGTTCTTCACAAATCCATTCATTTAATAGATCAATGTTATCAAGGATAATGGGATTTAAAACATCTCTTGTTTTGCTCAAATTCCTACAAAGAAAAAAAATGAAAGAAATTAAAAAATTAATAGCAATGTAATAGAAAATAATTATTAATATAATAGTATTGATATTTTACCTCTGTTGAATCTTTAGATTATAGTGAACAAATACTAAATCATTTAATCTCTTGTGCTCAAGCCTATTTCGCCTTTTAGAATGAATGTATTCAAATACACTCCAATTTCTTTAGCACCTAGTTGCACAACAACATTGACTAAGAACTCGAATTGCAAACTTTTGAAGTTCTTCAGTATCATTGTCAAATTGCTACCACCATGAAACTAGATAAGAAAATTTGAATAAATCAAATATTATAGATTAAAAAAGACATTATATTGTAAAAAATAAAAGTTATTACCTGGATTTAACTTTTCTCTTTGACGAATAGCTAGGGGCATGCCAAAATCACCAGTTGCTTTCTTATACTCCTCAATTTGGCCACTAATGATATCTTGAATATCACAATCAGGAACCAATCTAGTAATTGTGCTAAGCAAACCTCGAGTTACCTCTTTTTGTTTTGAAAAAGAAGGCCTAAAAAATATTCCAGGATTAAGAAAACATCCTGCTGCATGTAATGGACTATGAAGTTGCTTATCCCATCTAGCATCAATTACCCGAATATATGGTCCATATTGAGACATTCTATTTTTCAACCTTCTTTTGATGGCTTCTTTTGTTTTTCCATTGTCTCATATAAATATCCCATTGATGGTTTTTCTTCACTGTCTGCTAACCTTAGAACTCGTACTAAAGACTCGCTGACATTGACAATATGTGCACATCTCGGCAAACAATCTTTATCTTCTAAAACTACTGCAGCGATTTCCTTTCCAACTCGACTTTTGCCATGACTTGATTCAACCCATTTTGTGCAAGTAAACATATGTCGAAGGTCATTCTTAAACTTCAATAAACATTGGATGCTTAAGAAATGGGTAGCAAACCTTGTTATGCTAGGACGACATAAATCATTTCCATTTGTGAATTCTTTCCTCATCAAAGCTCCCATGCATGATGATATATAAACTTGGTTATATTTCTTGCATTTTTAATGGTTTCATCAATGATTGGAAAATATCTTGGATCACAAATATTTTCTAGCATTAAATCAATGCAATGGGCAACACAAGGAGACCAAAAAAAGGTGTCATACCTTTGCTGCAAAGCTTTCCTAACAGCCTTAAATGAAGCCTCATTATCACTAACAAATTGGACAATATTTTCTTGTCCAACTTCTTTGACAACTTCATCAAACATCTCCAGCAATGTCTCTTTATCTTTTCGAAGTCCTGAAGTGTCAACAGACTTCAAGAATACGGTGCCTCTCAGAGAATAAGCAAGGAAATTCACAATTGGTACATTCCTCCTATTTGACCACCCGTCAGCCATAATTGAACATCCATAAAGTCTCCAATCATCCTTGATAATTAAAATGTATTCATGGACATCATGAACTACATCTTTCAAAAGTGATCCTCTTAAATCATGATATGATGGTTCTTTAAACCCAGGTCCCATTGATGTTACGACATCTATCATCGACTGATAATAATATGAATTAGCACTATTAAACGGTATATTAGCATCAAACCACCATGTTGCTATGGCTTTTCTTGCATTTTGTTCCATCTCTTTAGAAGCCATAGCACTTTTAATACTAGGTTGTGAATCTGGGGTAGTTCGTGGAGCAAATAAAGGTATCCTTCTTCTAGATGTACTTGATGTACTTGTTCTTTGCACTGTCAATCTTGTACTTGTTTGTGAACGTATATCACCCGAATGAGGATTTGCAGCATCACCCTTTTCAACTTCTTCATAATTGGAAAATGATTGATAATTTCCAATATAAGTTCTAACTCCTTTTCTTTTCTCTTTCTCCGTTGTCATGTCATCTAGCAGTTATTTCATTTTCCATTTAACATCCGAAGGGATCCTTTTACAAGGTTCAACCTGACCTTTAATACCAGCAAGGTGATACTTCAAACGAGTAACACCACCGCCATTGATCCGTTTATTACAATGAATACATATACTTGCATTCTTTGAACCAGCAATCACCAGTCCATGAGCCCATGTTGGATCATCTGATCTTGCTGGAGCTGAAGAAATGGAAGTCCCACCACTAGATGAGTTTTCAGCCATATAATTTAATCTGTTGTAAAAAGATAACACAAGTTAAAAATTAATAGAAATTTCGGTTCAAAATAACATGTTGTCATATCCTCAAGGAAGGAAATTCATAATCAACGACAATCCAAGAACTATCATACATAAATGTTTTCTATACATAAATGCCCAATTTTATAACATGATATCCAAACCACCTTACACATATATAATTACACATGCATCCATAACTTTACTATTATTTTTTCATGGTACAAAGGTGGAGATCAACATGCAAAAATCTATGAGCTTTCTACAAGAAACTGTTGGGAACGAATGTAAATCATTTACAAAAGATTGATTGTTGTAGCTAATGTAACTAGAAACCTATCATCCTATAAAAGCATCAACTTCTTACAATTTATTTACTCCAGTAACTCTGCCTAGAGAGCTCTAGTACTGTTGATGAAGAAACAAAATATATTAAGATTGTGTATTGACGATTATCATGAACTAAATTAGATTAGGATAAAGAACAAGCATTCTTTACCTAGAAAATATGATTTATTTGATCAAATGAAAGGAGAAAGGGTTTTCCAAGATAGATTTAGGATCAGATTGGTACTAATTAAGGATTAAAGAGCGGGATATACAAAAGACTATATTCTGACTTACACAGGATACTATCATATGATGCTACTTTTACTCCCTTTTTTGTCAATAACTAACAAATTTGCACACATTTACGAAGAAAGAATTATCTTTCAACCCATGAACATGACTACAAGACCTCATCAACAAAATTTGAAAAGATACATGTATGCAATTTTTACATACCTTCACAGATAACATACTGTATGATATTATTGGTGAATTTTTAACATATACCAAGGTTTTATCATGCATAACAATCAATCAAAAATAGATAATAACATCTAATAAATTCAAGGATCTAAAAATAACAATCAATCAAAAACTAACAACTATGAAGCTGATATAATGATGTCGTTCAATCAACAACTACGTTGATTCCAAGTTTTGTGGAATTTACAATATCAATCCATCCAATCAAGTAATCAATAGCTATTGGCATTCTAGCCTAAATCCTCTGAAATCAATGACGATTGGTTGTTGAACAAAAAAATGATTTGCTACGATATATACTTTTTGAAATCATAAGTAAAAGTTTTGGTTGATCATTCTATAACAAACGAAGCTTTCAATTGAAGATTCATCAATACAAAGAACATCCAAGCATTAAGAAATAAGAACAAAGCATTATGTAAAAGTTTATAATTGAAGATTCATTGGTTTCAAACTTTCAATAAATTCAAGGATTTGGGAATGGAATGTGTACCTTTCACTTTCAATTGCTTTATTAGAAGATTTGAGGAAGAAATGCAGAGCCAATTAATTGAAATTTGGGGAAGAAATGAAGATTTGGATTGGAATGGTGTCGCCATGTGGAAGAACAATGAAGGGATTGAGATTTTGAGTTGAGTAATTATGAATTGAGTTTTTAGGTGAGGGATTACAGATTGGGTTTTGAAAACTTGATATTTGATTATAGCTTAAGGACTAATTTGTGATAAGCAAACAAATTAAAACTATTAGAGTTTATTACTTATTATATTTTCTATTAAAAATATATTTTTAATATTAAAATAATTTAAAAATTAATTAAAATATAAATAAATTTATTAGAAGGAGATCAAAATATAATTTTTATCTCGCATGGATTTTTTTGGAAATTATAATTTATCTTATATTTAACACTATCACTATTAAATAATAATAGTAGTAGAATACCATAGTTAAAATATTAGTGGATTTGCTTCGTTTTCTTCTCCTCTATTTTTTTAAATCTCACCAGTATATTTTTGAAGAATATGTTAGAAACCAAAAATAGCCCTTCTTTCCCACCATTTCTCTGCCGACAATTGACCTGGTCTGAGCTTTGATTTCAAAAGTCATGGAAATCGGCTGTGCAGAATGTACAGATAAGAGAGGAATACTATATGCTTGTAAGTCAACAGTCAACAGTCTACACCGTGGGCACCATTAACATCTTTCGTGTTAAGACTTCTGCTCTCGACATATCCTGCAAGTGGGATGGTTAGAACTGGAAACACCAACCAGGTCCATTTCACGATTTATGAGGTTATAAATTTTTTTAAAAAATATATTTTTATTTTATTTTATTTTAAATTTATTTAGATTATTTTTATATGATAATATAAAAAATAATTTTTAAAAAATAAAAAAAATATCATTTTAATATAAATCTCAACCATCCAACTCTCTTAGAATGACCCCTCTCCCCAACTACCACGATTCTAATGTTTTTGTTTTTATTTTTTAAAATGAGATTCGGTTACAAACTACTTGATGTGATGCTAAATGATTTTACCAACTGGAGTGAAATAGTATTTACGTATATTTTCATTTGCAACTGACAAATAAAAATAGAAATATCAATAATATATTTTCTGTATATAGATTACAATGAATTTTATTATGAAAACTATTCATTCATATATCATGAGAAAACTATGATGGAAAAGTTAAGAAATTAAAAGAAAATCAAAATATACAATGTTTGTCATTTATATAGACATAATTAACCTTTTTCATAAAATTATTGGTATTGTTGTCGGTAATATTTAATTTATGACCCGATAAGCAACCTCCTTTCCTCTCTCCTTTCTTTTGTTCATCCAACCTTTGCAATAAATAGTGTATCACCCTCTCAAATCCAATCATCTTAACACTTAGTTTATCAACATTCCTATTCTAATTCATATTTATTGAGGATTCCCATATCAAGTAAGCAACATTATTCTTTTGTTGTTTAGACTTAATTTTAAAATGCTCATTTTTATTGCATATTTTTGAAGTGTGTATGTGTGTATTGGTTGTTTACTTGTTTTTTCTATACAAATTTGTTGTATGATTTGTAAATGTTAGGGTTTGTTTTGAGATTTTGAAAATTTATTTTTTTGTGAATTGATGAAATTGATTTTGAATTTGTGACTTAGGTCTTTTGTAATGAAATAAACATTGATATATTTAATGACTTCATTTTTTTCCAATTTTATTATTAAGCTATAAATTTTGGTAAATGTATAGAATTTTGTATTTATATAGATAATTGAGAATGAATTAAGATTACTATTAAAATAGATTGAATAAGTTTGAGTTAAACCAATGTTGGTTAATTTATTTGACTTACTTTATTAGGTGTCATCAATATTGTATATACATATGATATAAATAATAGATGATCGTTTATAGATGTATCGAGATTTACCGAAATATTGTGTATAATGATGATGATGCTGAGAGTTTAATTAATCATGTGATATCTAATTTGATATTATTATTAAATATGGTATGAAATGTCAGGTGTAAAAATAAAACATTTCTTGATCTAGGTGCTGTAACAATGTATATTCTATATATATAAAAGGCTTATGGAGAAACAACATTAATAGTTTGCACATAAAGAACCATATGTTTCTTATGAGATCATCATATAAAAATCATATAAAAGATAGTTGAGTCAATTTCTAGTTTTAGCAATGTGCATGAAATTATAGATTACAATAAAATTGAATATAATTATGGATACGATGAGAATAAAACAGGGTTATGCATGTGAATATACAATTATAAATAATGAATCTAATACAGATAAGACTAGTTCTTTTTATCTTATAAAAGATTTTTCGAAAGATAATGGGATGAGCGCGCAAGTCATAATAAATTATTTGTTATTACACAGGTTTTCACCATCAAATTAGATCACGGGATGAGTACGATTAGCTATCAAAGAATTACCAAATGGACGAGAGATTGCCTTAAGCTTTGAATTTTAGCTATCAAAGAATTACCAAATGGACGAGAGATTGCCTTAAGCTTTGGAATTCAATTGCTTTTCTAAGAGGATCAGATATATTCTCCAAGCAAAGCCAATCAAAAAGTTAGGACTAATGGCAGAGGCAGCAAGGCAAAATGATCAAGAGAAAAGTAATGGAGTGAACAAACAACATGAGTTTGTCTCTCTGTCAAGCAACAAAGTGATGCGTGCATAGAATTATGAGCAACTTTGTAAAAATATAGCGATATTTCAAATTACAATGCAATACTTTGAAATATTTCGAGAGTTAAAAGGTTATTTTTTAAAATATTTTTTTATTTAGAACTATGTTTTATATTTTTATATTTTTAAAATTATTTTTGATATTCATAAACAAAAATAGTTTAACAATACTAAATCTTTTTAATTTAATATAAGAGATATTTTTTTTTCAAAACCACTTTTAACAGAATGTCAAACAGCACTGAGTTCATGAAAAACATTCACTAATGTGGTGCGGGGATCTTCATAAATTTTTATCCTAGTTATTGTATTTTCGGAAGAAAAAACATATTTTAGGTCGTGTAAAAGAGTATATTAATATTAAATTAATTATAAAATATAAATTTGATATCTATTAGGTAAAAAACAATTTTAAAAATATTTTGAACTGCATGATTAAACGCAGCCTAAACCCACTTAAAGTCTCCATCAAAGTCTAGTTTCATGAATTTGATAAATATTTAAATTAAATAATAGTTATTCATTGCACTCTCACGAGAGATATTCAGAAAACTAATGTTCTAACGTGTTTTTAATTACGAAATATTAAATTAATGAATGACTTTGTATATATATATATATATATATATATTAACTAAAATATAAAAGGTGTGTTTGTTTTACTGTGGCTTTTGGCACTGTGCACCACCACACATTGCATTGTGGACTCGCAATTTGTACCGGTGCTTCGTGCGTGCACGTGCTCTGTTTTTTTCCGCATATGAACAGTGTATTAACGAATCTGCCCCCTGAAAACGACAAATTAGTGCACAAGAACCAGGGGCTCTCTCAATTTCTTCCAATTTTTTGGCACAGTGATCAGACGGGAAAAGCCCCCGAAAAAGATAAAATTGCACACAGTAAACGCGGGTAGGAGCGTATTTTCCCCTCGGGTTTTTTCATAAATACCTGTGGGTTCAGGGGTGCATGGTCCATTGCCCATTATTTTATTATTTTTTCAGGTGAACTGCTGGCTCGTCGTCCGAACGCGCGTTCCACGTGAACACGCCTTGAGATGGCGCGTGCATCCACGTTCCGGTCATAAGAATTCCGATAAGCGGCGAAGGATGGTTTAGTGTTGGTTGTCCGTTTGCTCTTTCCTACCAACGCAAATTCGGCTCTGATCCCTGATGTTTGGAATAAGTTTATTTCGGTCCCTAAGGTTTAAATTTTGGTTTTATTACTGATTTTTTTAATTGAAGGTTTACTTATTTTCAATTGTGTTGTTTAAATAAAACTGATTATATAAAGAAGTTTTCATTTCAGTCCTAAGTCTTTTGATTTTTGATTTCTTTTTGTTCCTTTAATTTTTTCGATATGGATATTTTAATTTCTTTTAATTTGGTCCACCAATAAAAATTGGTCATTTTTACACCTTTTCATTTCAGTCTCTTTTCTTCTAATTGTTTGATATATTACACAAAAATTATCATTATTTATTTCTTTATTTATTTTTGTCCCAAGATTGTTTTTTTCAATTTTGTCTGGAATTAATTATATGTTTTAATTTTTATTTCGATCCTTATTCTTTTAATTTTTATATTTAAAATTAATTAATTTGTTTTTTTTTAATTATTGGATAATGTTTATTTTTTATTCATATTTATGCATCTATGCTTTTATTTTTGTTTTTTTTATTCAATTTTTATTTTTAATCGGTTCAATCCTAAAATTTTAATATATATTGATCATAATTTTAAAAATAATATTTCATATTTTTATATTTATTTATTTAAAAAAATATAGTTTCGATCGCTGAGTATCGCGGGTGCATGGCTAGTTTAAGTGAAAAACTTAGGAGAGAAAGTACCACGTGACAACATAAACGCTTAGACAGCATCAAAGGAGAAGTTAATGAGTGTATTGAATTTTTTCGATACGGCACTTCTGTGATTGTGATGGCAAGCAATGACTGTGAAAGAAAAAGTAGAGTGGAATGCTACTTCAGAGGCAGGAGCTAGGAAAAGAGCACTACGTAGCAGCATATCTTTCCTCGTTCTGGCTCTGGCCTGGGTAGAAAGTCAACAAGGAGTTTTAAAATGTACACAGCTGTGGAGGAATCAAGCAGCACCTGGTAAAAGAAAACAGCGTCTGGCTGTTTATGAACTCAATCTAACAAATGAGACAAGTGTTTTTGCATAGGAATTATTGTTCTCCATGGTCATGGAGCTAGAATTTCATTCATTGTTGCCTGTATCCGAGGACATGGCCAACTTATCCTCCCTCGAGGGCATATTTCATGGGGGTCTCCTCTATAATAAAGCTATGACCCTCTTTTCCCTACAGGAGTGCCTTGAAAAAGCAAAATCTTTACAGAATTAGTAATGGAAACTAGCCGCTTTTTTAAATTTAGGGTCTGATCAGTCCTGTTAGACTTGAAAGCCTGATATTAGTGACGAGGAGGAGTTAAGCTATATATATATATGTGAGAGAATTTAATATGCCGTGAGAGTTTAACTGTTCATAATAGCAGCATGAAGCAAGGAAAAGGCAGCCATCGGTTCTTCAACCCTTTTGATGCCACAAACATAATGATGGAAAAACCTTTTCCAGAACCCATGTGTGCTGCACTGCTGCCCTTTCATGTTCGGCTAATCCCATCTTGTGTTTTCATTTTCCTACTTTCCGGAGATGTTGCTGGTAATGTGTCTATTCAGAGAGGGCAAGGTTTTGTCAAAATTATGTATGTATTTTTCGCTTTCTTCCGGAGATAAACCTTAATAATTGTGTTCAGTCAATTTTGACCTCATCAGACAGAGTACCACAAAGCATTAGAGATAAGCAAAAAGACTACTTGCTACTTCAGACCCAACCAGCCACAAGCAGTTTTACACATTTTATAATCCTCTCTGTTTTTCTTTTATCAATTATGCAATATTTTCATACAATTTGTGTCTCTTCATGGAGATCGACTCAGTGCCACTATTATATGTAATCACAAATCTACCAAAACTAACCATCACCAGGAGAGGAAAAAAACAAACACCAAGACCGAGTTGATCTGAGTCATCCACGTGTCAAAGAACCAACACCTCTAGAGATCTCATGCGCCCTTGCAACAGGATTGAATCCTAAGCACCCCAACAGACCTTGTTTGTAAGGCAAGAACGTTTTCCTTCTCATTTCTTCTGAAACTGCCCGGTTCTCTCTGTAATGCACCTCATGAGCTGATATAGACCCTGATCTTCTCCTGGAGCTCCCTACACTATCTGTGGATCGAAAGCTAGAAATCTTGACTTCCTCTGTCCCTTCTTTTTGGACATAACTGAATATTTTGTCAGTTCATCATTGCAACTTGATGGTCTGCTTCCTTCTGATGCACTTCTGAATAGCAATAAGTCCTTCAGCTTCCATTTCTTGTACCTTTTCGATGTGAATGATATCGCGGATAAGATAGAAGATGTGTAAGATGATTTGGGGTGCTTGCTGTGGAAATGATAGAATTTGAATTCTGAGGATTCTCTTCTTGATCAAACATGATGTCTGAAACTCTTAAAGGAGACAAGGATCTGCTTCCCTTACGCATAGAACCAGCCGGAAATGAAGGGCCACCGTAGCTTCTGCATCTTCCACGTTGATTGGGTGCTTGGCCTTGTTGATTAATTTGTAGTTTAACTTCTCTTTTACGCGTCTCTTCAATGGCAGCTTGAAAGGGTCAAATCCCTTTCTGTTTGCAGTTCTTGATACCGGTGATCTTGGAGAAGAATATCCAGGCGGAGGCTTCAAAGGCTTGATCTTGCCACCATCAAAGAGTTCTTCAGCTGATAAAGAAGCTCTTTCTAATTGACCACTAAAATCGAACTCAAAATCTTCGTGATAGTCATCGCCGTGATCACTATCATTCCTGCTGTCGTCTTCTCTTTGCTTCTTGTATTTGGGAGTTCCAGGCTTCTCTTCCCAGTCAAAAGGGATTGTAGAGGATAAATTTGTAGAAAGAGTACTGTCATTCAGCTCCCTGTAGAAAGAAGAAGGACGAGTGGGGCTTGTTGGGGCACTTAAGAAGAAGCCTCCAAATCTTTGAGGACTTGAAGGAGCTGTCATGTAAGGAGAAGAACAAGTGCTATCAAAGTTGAAATCCACAGGTGGAACTGGCATCACAACTTCCATTTTCATTGATGAGGTTGCCGGCTGTGTGTCAAGGTTGGTCTGTGCGATTTTTGGGGCTGCCAGGGTTCAGATCAGTTGAATTGTGTGGATTTATAGAGAGTGAGAAAGATACTAGGGAAGGGAAGGAAGGAGACGGGAAGGAGAGGTAGACTTGACTGGAGAGGGAGATTTGTTATAAGTTTATTGTGGAGGCGGCCTTTATAAAATCTACCGGTTTGCTCCCATATTAACTAAAATATGAATCCCGTGGCCTTTTCAGTATATATTCTTCATTGATTACCTGGACATAGTTTACCTTGTATTGATATAGTAAAATGATCATTTTTCCCGGGATTAAAATTTTTAGCCCTTGATAAGAGCATCCAAAATGGCACTCTCCACTAGAGATGTCTCTCCAATAACACGGTATTTTAGAATTTTCCAGAAAACATGGATGATATTTCTGGATTTGTTGCACAATAAAACTAACGAAAATAGCCCTAGGAAACGATAAAATAAGATAAATCAGAACTAGGAGAAGTTTAGAATTTTCCACAGGACATGAATGATATCAAATTTGTGCTCAGTAAAACTACAAAAGTTGCCCCGAAAACGACAAAAACTAACACCTGGAATCAAGGGTATTTAAGGATTTTTACCCCGATTTTTCGTAGATATACCGTGTCCAAGGATATACGGGTAATTAACGAATTTTTATCATTTCTTTTCCGAACACTAGAGGCACGTCATACAGGCGCGTCGAAGTGTTCCACACGCACACGCCTTTCGGATGAAGCGTTAACATCCCTCCAGTGGTGGAAAATAGTCTTCCGCAATGTCAAATAGTTCGCCACCATATCTTCTTCATCCTAGTGAGGCACGTGTATCAGTTACGATGTCCGGTGAAACTCCGGTGGACAAGTTTATGTTATTTCTCACTTTTCTCTCACCTGCCACTGCAAAATACACTTTGTTCATACGGATTGTCAATGTTTTATTGTGGTCCCTGATTTTCTAATTTTGTTTTTATTACTATTTTTTAATATAGTTTTTGATTTGTTGTAATTGTGCATTTTAATTGAAAATGATTATAGATATTGGTTTTTAATGTAGTCTTTATTCTTTTGATTTTTTATTTGTTTGGTTCTTTTAATTATTTCGGTATGCAGGTTTTAATTTGTTCTAATTAGGTCATTCAATTAAAATTTATCATATATTCTACCTTTTATTTTGGTCCTTATTCATTTATTTTAAAAAAACATTACACAACAATTGTTTTTAAATATGTTTACTTATTTCAATTGCAAGAATTTATTTATTTCAATTTTGTCCTTCAATTAAAATTAATTATATAGTTTGTTTTTAAAAAAATTTATTGTGTCCTCCAATTGAAATTAGTTATGTATGCTAATTTTCATTTCAATCGTTACTCTTTTATTTTTTTTAATAAAATTACACTGTAATTTTTTTAAAAATATCTTTATTTGTTTCGGCCCCTAGGTTTTTATTGGTTTAATTTTTTTCTTTTATTAAAATTAATTCTTGTTTTTTCATCTCGGTCCTTATTCTTTGAATTTTTAATTGCAACAAATTTCTTTGGTTTTTCTATCATTCTTTCACAAAGTTTATTTTTTATCCGTATTAATGTATCTATACTTTTAGTTATTGTCTTTTTATTAGAGTTTTATTTTTAATCGATTCGAGTCCTAAAATTTTAATTTATGTTAGTGATTGTTTTAAAATTAATATTTCTTCCTTTTTTTGTTTTTTTGTGTTTTCTTTTATTTTTATTTCTTCTTCTAATCAAATGATAATTTTAGTGATTATTTTTTTGTATTTTTTTTTGCTTTTTTATTCTATTTTTCATGGCAATTTAATGATTTTAATTTATTGGGCAATAATGTTGATAAAACTTTTAACATTTAGTGTGGGATGAATATTTAATTTATGTTTTCTTCTTTCAGTAGATAGAAAATTAACTATGTATTTTTATTATTTGATTATTGCAAGTGTTTTCACAATCTATATTGTGTTGTCATGGTGAATTTAAATTGAACTATAAAATAAACTAATTTTAATAGAGTGAATTCAATAATTCGGATATCCCAATCTTCTTGTTTTTTAATAATGATGATAATTTTATGCTGGATATTTCGTTGAAACCTTCTAAATAGATAAATTTATAGCGTTTTAAAATTCATATATTTAATAGAAAACTCACACTTAATAAAAATTCTGTACAAATTTATTATTTTACCTAAATTTATATTATAATAGAAAAAAATCTTACATAATTAATTAAAAACATATGGTGTTGCCCTAGGCGCTGGGCCTTGGCTAGTTATCCTATAAATGGTGTGGGAAAGCACTGTGGCTTCCACACATAACACTGTGGATTGCTACAAAGCTTCCCACTACAATTTTTTTCTTTTTTCCACTACAATAATTTTTTTCATTTTCACCCCTAACTATGGTTTCTTTTTATCATTGTTTTTGTTTTTATTTTCGTGTTTTTGACCCTGCTTTCCCGTTACAGTGGTTTTTCCCCTTATTATGTTTTCTTTTTTCCTGCAAAAATTGTTGTTTGAAGTTTAAACATTATCCCGCACAAGAGCTAACCTTATTATTCTTATCATATCATAAAATGGATGAATAATTTATGAATATCTAGCTTGTTTGTCCAATTGATAATGAAAAGGGTACAAATACAAAGGGATAGAATTGTCATCCTTAATTTTGACTCATTCTAGTGATTGATTATGGTTTCTTGATTGCGATGTTGAAGTAATAAAGTGGTCAAATATCTATGGCCGTTGTTATCGGTTGGTAAGCGAGGATAAGCTGTGTTTTATATACTGTGTTTGGTTAGCATGTGTAGCACTGGCACAGGAAACATAATTGTACTGTTACTGTCTTCTCAGATTTCTACTCTAACGTAAGCTGGACGGTTCCTGTCATTTTCCATGTCTTTCCTTTCTACCATGTCTGGCCTGCAACGCACTCTATTATTACCGCAATTCATTTGACATGACAGAGATCCATCGAGCAACAAACTTAAGTCTTCAACTCTAACTAATCTGGGCTAATCTCATCAGTATAGATGCTGACAGCAGAGAGTTGTCGATTGCAGTTTACTCATACGTCGTCGGAGCATGCCTATCATTTGAGTTACGGGTGGGTTTTAATGGAGGGTTTTGAGAGATCTGAAACATCCCCTTTTCTCCTCTCTCTTTCCCCTTTTCGTTAGCTTTTGGGTGCTGCTCTTCTTAAAACTGGTTTCCATTTTCTCCTTCTCATCGATTGCGATCTCCACTCCCAGCGCACCACACGACTTCTTGAAGATTTGTATTCTCTAATTGCAGAAAAGTACTCTTTTGAAAATTATTTTTGCAATTTGATTACTATTTAAAAAAGCAAAACCCAAATAGTCCATGAACAACATTTTTCGATTAAAGTCAAACTTGGCTTGATTACTGGAAAAAGTATTTTCTTTTTATTTTGATAATAAATCACTTTTAGAAGTTAAAAATATATATCTTATTATTGGTTCATTATACAAATTTAGTCTTAAATCTTTCGATTGTTGTCTATTTTGTTTTGAATTTTAATTTTCCCAATTTTAGCTTGAAGAGCTTCATTTAATTTGATATTTATATCTATTTTTTATATTATTATTTTGCATTTCTCTTCTTATTTTAATTGAGTTTTTCTATCTATTAGATTTAGTCTTCGTTTGTTTTATTCAAAGTAGTTTATGAAATTCATTTTTTTAGAAAAATATCATTTTTAAATTTCTTATATGTTATGTTTGGTTCTCATTTTTATAAAAAATTTTGTCTTGTTTTTCATGATACTATTAAATATAGAAAATAACTTCCATTTTTTAACAGAAAAAATCATTTTTATTCAAATAAAAAAATTAGTAAAATATATTTGGAAAAGCAACGCGACAATTTGTAAAGTGATTGTCATTATCTGATGTTGTATTAAAAGGGGAATTCAAATTTGTTGGCTAAAACTTTTGCTGCATGCATGCAGACATTAGATTTTATAGTCGTCATGTATAAAACATCGAGCAATTCTGACGTTATCCCCTGTAAATAACATAATCAATTAAGCTGCTTGCCGGTTTATTTGATTGTTTGTAGTATATATTACTATTACTATATATATATATATAAACCAAACCATGTGGGCTGGCAAATTGGAGTTGAAAGTCTTGGATTGTGACCTCTCAACTAACCCTCTTCCTCTTTCTTTTTTTCAAAGCTCTTGTGGTCTCGCTATTATAGTTGTTCTTTCATCTTTGCTCTTCTTGTACGTACGGCCTCGATTAATGCGTATTTCTCCCAATAAATAATAATTCTGAGGTCATGTTTCCCATGCAGTTATTATAATAAGTTTTTTTAATGGAGTATATGTAGCATTTGACTTTGTCAAAAATATAATATAATGATAGAAGGTGGGCATGAGATGGAATATTTGCATTAAATTGTTTTTAAAATGAATTTTATTCAGAAATATATTATAAATAATATTTTTTATTTTTAAAAAATTATTTTTGATAGCAACATATTAAAATGATCTATAAATACTAAAAAAACTTAATTTAAAATTAAAAATAAAAATAATATTTTTTAAAAATATTTTTTGAAACATATATTTTCAAATAACTAAATATTTCCATTAATGACAAGACGATGTAATTGAAATTTGACTCAAGAAAACTGAAAACAATTAATATGCAGCATGTGATGAAATTAGTTTTCGTTGAAATTTCCTGTGTCGAAGTCGATAGGCAGGTTGCTTTTTCATGTACCTTTTTTAATTGTACTCGTCAATTAAATAAGGTGGTAATATCTTATACTAGTTGACAAATTATTATTCCTCTTATAATATGCTAAGCTTCCTCTTATAATATGCGAAGCTTTAGAGCTTCCACAATTGTTGTTGTTGTGGATGTTGAAAAAAACGAGTTTATGAAAAATATTTTTAGTCATGGTTTATAACCGAAATTTGTATTTGGTTAAAATTATGGTTGAGAATGAGTTTAATGAAAAACAGTTTTATGTGTTTGGTTACCATGTTTTTCATATTGCTGTCAACTTGTGAAATTAATTAAAAATACACATGTATACACACACACATACATACGTACATATATATAAATATTTTGTTGGAATAATTTCGTTTATTTATTAATAATTATAATAACAAAATGTTTGAAATAATTGAAGTAAATTAAACACTTGTTTTTATTTACTCATCAAACTACTTGCAACTCCATCACGAACTAAATTCAAATTTTCTGCACATTTGTGTTATTTCATTTAAGCAAAACATGTGAGTAAATGATAATTTTTGTCATTATTGTAGAGTTCATTGAAATGCATTATTTTCTTGTCATTTACCTAACAATAATTCAAATTTTCTACACATTTGTACCATTTCATTTAAGCAAAACATGTGAGTGAATACTATATTTTTGTCACAATTGCGTGAAACAAATTGACGACTAGGAAAAACAATAATCAAACTTGCATAACAACAACGAAAAATTATGAAACGGTGAAGGAAATAATAAAAATATGCATAACACATTCAAAATAATTAACAAGAGCACAAAACAATTAAAATATTAAGAACACGTGACAAATTTTTAACATTATCAGGAAAAAAATACTAATTAAAAAATTATCCCACTCATGCATTAATACAACAATATAATTGATTTATGAATCTCAGTACTAGTATTGGAGGAATTAAATTTCAAATACAAACTTTTAAATAACAAATCAAATAAAAATACATTCTCTATGGCTTTAGATTTCACCATCAATGACTTGGGAGTTCTTTTTCTGGATGATTGACTTTTAGTTAATATGCATATGCATGATTTCCATCTCCAATATTGTTTGTTTCAGATCAGTAACTCGATCGATGCTTCAATAGGATTCTCGGTTTCTATATTGTTATTCTCAATTGACTGCAATTTCTTTGTGGAGGCTTAATCCACTTCGACTTCTATATCATTAATCTCCTGTTCCATCCCCTACCAGGCAATCACATGTCCCAATTTCTATATTGACCCTACAAACAAAGTAAAAACCAAAAAATAATAATCTTTAAATCGATTTAATATGATTTTCAATTATTTACACTCGTGAACCTATGCTATCTACAAATACATCTTGGATCGGAATCTTGATTTTAGGAATTATGACTTGTTTTACAAACTAGAATGTTAATCACATAAGTTGTTTAACGATTAATGCTTGCATCACATTCTCATTCAATGTACTCGTAACAAGCCATTTCACTAGTAATGTAAAACCCACACAAACCTAACCAACCAATAATATGATCAAGTTTCATATCCTCCTAGTCCTTTAGACTCCTTGAGTTCTTTACCATGCATTTGTGTAGTAGAGGTTGCAATACCGAATCGGACACACCATCCAATTCCTCTAAAATAAAAATAAGAGCAAACACTATATGATTTAACTATTTCCAGTTAAAGAAAACCCATTAAACTACACAAGATTAGTTTATTAACTGCTTTTATAATATCATGATAGGTCCCAATCAAGCTATGATTATGTAATGCAGAATTTATTCTACTTCGGTGAGAATTAACCTCAAAATTGTATTTGAATGAAAATAAGTTTCCCTTTCTCGAATTCTCAAAGGGTCTTTTATATAGGAAAGAAATTAACAACATTCCTAATTCCGAGATCGTATCCTCGTAATCAGAGCCATCGCTTTCTACTGGCAATCGACCACTTCGGTATTATTGAAAGTAAAATAACAAATAGATCTATTCTTCAGCACATAGACCTATTCTTAAGCACGCATGACTAACAAGTTAGACTACGTCCTTGGTCACAAGTCCATGCGTGACAACAAACAATTAATCGAAATACTTTGGGTTTTTTACTGTTACCCTTGCAAATCTTCGTGGTTCACTTTGTGGCTCATCATATCCATAAATGCTAGGTGAAAGAAAGCAATACTAGTGATGTGTACCCCTCCTACTCTTGATCTCATATAGCTATCTATACCTTTAAATTCTCAAAGACAAAATAATTTGCACCCAATATTTTCCTCTCCTCTAGGACACACCATTTCAAGATTGTCTTATTCGTAAAATAATAATAATCGTAGTAATAATAATAATAAAATCACAAGTTTCAACCATTACTACTACTGTAAAAACTACGTTACTTATCAAATTCCATGGCAAACAAAACACTCAAACCACTGACTCTTAACTCTAAACACTCCTAACAAAAAATGAAAACGGCAACGCATTTAAACAATCCTAAACCCAATAATCACCAATTCCAGATACTTCACAAACACCATGCCAAGCTTCTACTACATGGCTCCTCGCGACTCAAGTAGCTTAAAAATCAACTTGATCAATCAAAACCTAATACAGCTTCAACCAATTCTAGTCAAACAAAAACTAATTCATAAAAACCAAAAACTTTCCCAATCTACCAACTCAAAAGGGAGCCAAACGCAAAAACCACTCGAAACCAATAAAGAACCTACCTAGAAAATCGAATTGAACACAAACCGAAAAATTAATAGATACTAGAAATTCTTCTATCTTAAAATGAAAAACACAGTTCGATTTTCAATCAACACAAATTGAAACCGAAACAATCATAATTCAAATAATAAAAGGTTAGAACTTTACCTTGATTTCTTCCAATTTCTCTGCGTTTCATTAACAAACAGAAACGGGAATGATAAAATCGAGTGGATTCCGGACATGGATTTTTAATGCAAGGTGAAATAAGTTATAATTATTGTAAAGAGAAGAAATAGAAAGAGGAATCAAAGAGTTTAAAATAATGTCGTATAAAGTGTATTTACCAGTTAGGGATTCAGACCATCGGTCGAAGACGCTTCATTTAATGGGTGTTTGGCGCCAATTTTTCCCACTTTTTTGAAGGGGTTCATTTTAGCATTTGAATAAGTCCATTAAAGTCCCTGGTCTTCAGGTAGACATTCATGGTCAAGCACTAGTTAAGGATTTCAGTTATTTATTTTTAGCTAATGTACATGCCACGTTACTATGAGCGGGTGCTATTTCTCGATTGATTTGTTATCCATGTAAGACTATTTATTAGTCACTTCCATTCAATAACACACATTCATTCGATTCAATATTCTCTGCTCAGTGTTTTATTTTCTACAATTGGTATCAGAGCCTTTATACTGGCCTGTGGAAAATACAAACAAAAGAGAAACATATTTGTCTTGAATGATATCAGAGTTTGAAGTGAGTTCAAACACAGAGTGAAACACAGAGTGAAAAGTGAGTATTTGAGTGACTTTAAACATTACGTGATAAGTGAGTGTGTGAGAATAAACACTGAGTGATAAGTGAATTTGTGAGAATCAGAAATGGCAGAATCCAGCAACTTTGCAGCTCCAAGCATTCCGAAATTTGATGGTGATTATGAGCATTGGAACATTCTCATGGAAAATCTCTTACGCTCCAAAGAGTATTGGAGTGTTATTGAGACAGGGTTCGTTGAACCTGCATTTGGCGAAGTTTTAAATAACGCTCAGAAGAAAGCACTAGAGGAAACAAAGCTGAAAGACTTAAAGGTAAAGAATTACCTCTTTCAGTCCATTGACAAGTCCATTCTGAAGACAATTACTCAGAAGAACACAACGAAGCAGCTATGGGACTCCATGAAGATCAAATATCAAGGCAACGCAAGGGTCAAGCGAGCTCAACTTCAAATTTTTCGCAGAAACTTTGAAGTACTGGAAATGAAACCAGGGGAATCTATCACACATTATTTTGGAAGAGTAATGCTAGTAGCAAATGACATGCGCAATATGGGAGAAAACATACCAGATGAAAAGATTGTGGAGAAGATTCTGCGCACACTTACTGAGAAATACAACTACATCGTTTGTTCAATTGAGGAGTCAAAAGATATTAGCCATCTTTCAGTTGATGAATTGCAGAGTTCACTACTTGTTCATGAACAAAAGTTCAAACGAAATGACACTGATGATCATGCACTGAGAATCTATGATGATAGATTCAGTGGCAGAAATAATTATAGAGGAAGGGGCCGAGGTGGAAGAGGATCATCATTCAACAGAGACATGGTGGAATGTTTCAAGTGTCACAAACTTGGACACTTTCAGTATGAGTGTCCAACCATGAACAAAGCAGCACATTATGCAGAGCTAAACGAAGAAGATGAGATGTTGCTAATGTCATATGTTGATTGTCAACATGAATATCCAACTTTACAAAAGGCAGTGGAGCTAAATGAAGAGGATGAGATGTTACTAATGGCCTATGTCGAGTTACATAAAACAACTCGCAATGATGTATGGTTCCTGGATTCAGGATGTTCTAATCATATGTGCGGCTACAGAGGTATGTTTTCCTATTTGGATGACAATTTTACACATTCAGTCAAACTTGGAAATAATAGCAGAATGGATGTTATAGGCAAGGGTACAGTGAAGTTATTGCTGAATGGTATTAGATACATTGTCAATGATATATACTATGTTCATGAGCTTAAAAATAATCTTTTAAGCTTAGGTCAACTTCAAGAGGGGGGGTTAGCAATATTAATTAAAGATGGGGCTTGTAAAATTTACCATTCTGAGAAGGGCTTGATCATTCAAACCCAGATGAATGCAAACAGGATGTTCATCCTTCTGGCACAACCACAAGATCCATTACCTGCACAAATTAAAAATCATCAGAATCAAGATCACTGTCTCAACACTACTGCCCAGAATCCATCATACCTTTGGCACAGACGATTTGGGCACTTAAGCTATAAAGGCTTAAGAACTTTGCAGTGGAAAAAAATGGTGCATGGACTGCCTAAATTTTCTGCCCCAACCGTGACCTGCACCAATTGCCTCAATGGCAAGCAACACAGAGAGACTATGTCAAAAGGTAGCAATTGGAGAGCAACTGTGCAATTACAACTAGTTCATGCTGATATCTGCGGCCCTATCAGTCCTATGTCTAACAGTGGTAAAAGATATATTCTGTGTTTTATTGATGATTTCAGTCGCAAATCATGAGTGTTTCTTTTGACAGCAAAATCAGAGGCATTTAATTATTTCAAACAGTTCAAAATCATGGTTGAAAAAGAAATTTCAAAATGTATTAAATGCCTACGAACTGACAGGGGAGGTGAGTTTACCTCTAATGAATTTTCTGATTTGCCGAGATGAAGGTATCAAACGACAGCTCACCACAGCCTTCACCCCACAACAAAATGGGGTTGCCGAGAGGAAAAATCGAACCGTGATGAACATGGTCCAATCAATCCTCTCTGCCAAAGGGATGCCGAAGACCTTCTGCATCGAAGTCTTGAATTAGGCCATCTATGTGCTCAATTGATGCCCCACCTTTGCCTTGACAGATTTGACTCTTCGAGAAGCATGGAGTGGAGTCAAACCCTCTGTGGATCACTTTAGGGTTTTGAGTGTTTAGCCCATGTTCATATCCCGGATGTCATGAGAACAAAGCTTGAAAACAAAAGCTTTCCTTGTGTTTTGTTAGGCATGAGTGAAGAATCAAAAGGTGCAGAGCTATTTGACCTCGTGACCAAGAGGGTGGTGGTAAGCGGGGACATAAATTTTTAAGAACACAAATAGTAGGATTGGGCTATTTCATTTGCTAATCAAATTAAGTTTGATTTGGTCTAGGGTAACACTGACGAGTGGTGACCTTGGTGTGAGGGAAGGAGAAGATGAAGGAAGACGAGAGCTTGGAGATGACGAGTGTGACAATTTTTGAGGAAGACGAAGAAGAAGATGTCTATGTGGAGGAAGGCTGTGATGTTACAAATCACGGAAGAGAAGGAATTGCAACGGGAAGAAGTTCGGACAACAATACATCCCATCCAACGGTCCTTGTGTCGCCAGTTGTTAGAATTGGTGAGCGTGCATGTCATCCAACGACCAACGCTTTGCCATCCGGTAGAGCGAGATGAGGAGGAGATCCAACGGCACGCAGCAGACCAGGTGGCGATGCAGCTGGCGATCTAACGGCTCATAGAAGCGCTGGTGGTAGCGCAGAGGACGATGATCCAATGGCTTGCGAACGGATGCTTGATCCGACGATCCATTAATACACAAGTGTCGGTACAATCCGACACACAAGTGGTTGTGCAGAGGACACCAATCTAACGGCTATGAAGCATCAATCTATCTGCGTGATTGACAAACAGACCGAGTGTCAATCCAACGACAGATACTATGCCACGTGGCAACCGAGAGGAGATCTGATGACATGTGGCAGAGAGAGAGGGTTCCCCAAATTGGATGCAAGATTATGTTACGAGGAAGAATCATTTGATTCCGAGTCGAATATGTCTATAAAACAAAATACAACGAGCATGGCGATGTTGACAAATACAAGGCAAGGCTAGTTGCCAAGGGTACTCACAACAACACGGCATCGACTATACAGAGGTCTTTGCACCAATGGCAAGAATGGACACTGTTCAGATGATTATTGCTTTGGCGACTCGGAAAAACTAGACTATATACCGGTTGGATGTCAAATCAGCCTTTGTACATGGAGAATTGCAGGAAGATGTTTATGTTGCTCAATCAAAAGGGTATGAAAAGAAGGAGAGTGAACATCAGGTTTACAAGTCTGCACAAAACATTATACTGAGGCTAAAACAAGCCCCACGAACCTGGTTTAGCCGTATTGAAGCTCATTTCATCAATGAAGGATTTTTCGGTGTGAAAGTGAGCAAACATTATTTACCAAGAGAAGCTAGGAAGGAAAGATCATCATTGTAAGTGTGTACATTGATGATATGTCTGTCTGATTTAAAAAATCCATGATGAGAGAATTTGACATGTCTGACTTGGGGAAGATGAGGTATTTTCTTGGAATTGAAGTATTACAGAATTCAGGAGGCATCTACATATGTCAAAAGAAATATGCACTAGAAGTGTTGAAGAGGTTTGGTATGATGGAGTGCAACGCAGTGAAAAATCCAATAGTCCCCGGATGCAAAGTCAACAAAGATGAAGATGGAGTTAAAGTAGATGAAACATATTACAAGCAATTAGTAGGCAGCCTAATGTATCTCACAGCAACAAGACCAGACATGATGTTTGTGACCTGTCTCATCAACAGATACATGGCTAAACCTACGGAACTTCATCTACAGATAACAAAAAGGACGCTTAGATATCTGAGGGGGACGGTAAATTTTGGAATTCAGTACAAGAAAGGGGGAAATAATGAGCTACTCACGTTTACGGATAGTGATTATGCCGGAGATATGGAGGACAGAGAAAGTACAAGTGGATATGTTTTTGTGCTAAGCTCAGGAGCAGTCTCATGGAGTTCGAAGAAACAACCAATAGTGACCCTTTCAACAACTGAAGCAGAATTTGTAGCAGCTGCGATGTGTGTATGTCAAGCTCTTTGGATAAAAAGAGTCTTGAAGGAGTTAGGATATTCCAATGAAGATTGCATACAAGTGAAATGTGACAACAACTCACGATCAAATTGTCCAAAAACCGGTGATGCATGGACGCAGATAAGCATATTGATGTGAGATATCATTTTCGAGAAATCTCACTCAAAAGGTACAATTGCATTAGTTCATTGTGGAAGTCGAGATCGGTGGCGGACTTAATGACCAAGCCTTTGATGCATTTCTGAAACTAAGAACACTGCTGGGAGTTCAAGAAATCATTGATGTAAACTAACTGCATACTGCAGTAAGTTTAAGGGAAGGAATGAAGGGGTTCATTTTAGCATTTGAATAAGTCCATTAAAGTCCCTGGTCTTCGGGAAGACATTCATGGTCAAGCACTAGTTAAGGATTTCAGTTATTTATTTTTAGCTAATGTACATGCCACGTTACTATAAACGTGTGCTATTTTCAATTGATTTGTTATCCATGTAAGGCTATTTATTAGCCACATCCATTCAATAATACACATTCATTTGATTCAATATTCTCTGCTCATTGTTAATGAAGGGGTTTATTTTAGCATTTGAATAAGTCCATTGAGTCCTTGGTCTTCGAGGAATACATTCATGGTCAAGCACTAGTTAAAGATTTCAGTTATTTATTTTTAGCTAATGTACATGCCACGTTACTATGAACATGTGCTATTTCTCGCTTGATTTGTTATCTATGTAAGGCTATTTATTAGCCACTTTCATTCAATAATATTCATTCATTCGATTCAATATTCTCTGCTCATTGTTTTATTCTCTACATTTTTTCTCGAAACCAAACACAAAACACTATCACCCAAGAAAAAGACTGACTCGTAAACAAAAACCTTAATACGTATAAATAGGATCAATAGCTGAAAGAAAATAAGCAGAGAGAGGTTGGGCTCTACCGGAAGACATAGGGGCTTTGCACCTTCAACAATATTATTGTTGGGTGTCTTTCTAGGACCAACCTTTCTCCGATCATTTTCCATCTTTTAAAGGTCTACTTATCCGACCAAAAGTGGGAACTAAATTTCCTCGTTCATCTTCAACTTTGATCAATAGACTTAATTACCACCACGAGAGATGAGGAGATGAGAGATGAGAAAGAGGGAGACAAAAGGCGGATGAGGAAGAAGTATGATCTGCAATGTTTTCCTCGCGTGTGTGGATTTCGAGAGAAGAGAGGGAGACGAGAGGAAAAGATGAGAGATGAGGGCGATGAGAGGCAGATGATCTGCAATTGTTTGCCCGTTGCGTCTGTGAAATGCATCGCAGCAAAAGCGAGCTCCTCGGTTGCTTTTGCGATCGCTACGTGAGCATTTTTTAGTCACCCACAGCCAAGCGTTGGGTCCCGTTTGGTTAAGGTGTGTTTGGAGCTGCAGTTCAACCCAAACACAGGTTGAACCGCGATGCCAAACACCAACTAACCAAACCCCTTCTATTAAAATTAAAAAAAAAACCATTAAATACTTGTATAATCGTGAACTTTAAAGTGTATGGAATTAGTTGAAAATATGTGTAATTAATCAAAATTATTTTTACATATGCAATTAATACATTATTATAATATATTAAAAGAAATAAACACTTCCTTAAATTTGCATAAATTAAGAATATTGAGTGAAACTTCTTTGAAGACTTGATCTCTATCTTGGATTCTAATCTTAATGATTCAATAAGAGAGGTGTGTGTGTTTTTGTACTATTGTAGATCTTAGGATATGTTTTTGTGACGAGTTACAATTTCTACTTAAGGGGTGTTTGGGAATTCGTTTGGAAAGTGTTTTTGAAAAAGATTAAAAGAAAAATTATTATTATTATTTTATACTTTAAATTAAGTTCTTTTGATGTTTTTATATCATTTTGATATGTTAATGTCAAAATGATTTTAAAAAATAATATATATATATATATATATATATATATATATATATATATATATTATTTTGATGCATTTCTAAACGAAAAGTACTTTCAAAAATAATTTCAAGCATACTCGCAATCAAACAATAAAAACAATGAAGACTTCTAAAATACATTATTTTATCTTAAAATAATACTCAATAGATCTCTCTTTCTAGGAAGTTTACATAACTTTAATTATGCTGTAACCAACCATGAAAAAGAAAATAAAAACCTGAAAATACAAAAAAAATAACAAAAAAAATCCAAAAAAACACATGAAATAAAGAAAATAAACAAGATTATCAAAACTACGAGTCTTCAAAATAGTAAGATCTTATCAAAATAATAAGATTCGACAATCAACACAGTGACATAGTGGCCACTACAGGGAAAATGATGTTTGAAAAATCTTAAAAAAAATTGAAGTTTAATCCAATAATTAGATAAAAAAAATTATAATATTCGAGTAAATCCTTTCTTGGTTTCACTAGTTTATAAATATATCTTTATCTAGAACTGAAAATTAATCTAATCACGACAAGCACACACCCAAGTGCAACCCTGAGGATTACATGTTATGTCAAGAGCACCTAATCAATCAACTTGCCTTGTATTTTGAGATAGACACATGCATGGTTGATTGCGATGGTCTTTCTGTATCTTTGATTTGCCAGGCAAATGATTGTCTGCAAGGCGAATAAAGTAGAGGAATATACGACTGGAGACCAGAGTGTTTATCAGCAACAATTGAGTCTGATTTATTAATTGTTGTTTTTTAATTTGAAAATATATTAAAATTATTCTGCTATTACCATACCAAAAACAATCAGATAACATAATCAAATTAATTTTAATAAAAAAAAATTCAAATTTTTATAAAATGTTCGCTTTAGTTGCTATAGAACATGATTGCATTAACTAGTCTCCGGGGTTCATGTCATCAAATTCATGTATACGAGGCAGGAAGTCTTCAAGAGATTTGTTTCAGACTTTTGTCACTCTGCTATCATGTTTCCAACCAATTTACCAGTGACCCGGTAAGATCAATGGCAATCTTTGCCACGTGAGTTTGGATTTCGAGCTTATTTATCAATCCATCACTCATCCCAGAAAGCAAAAGGAATAAATGGAAATGCTCTACACCATTTCTAAGAACAAATGAAGGATTCTACACGGTTCAGGTTACACCAGGAGCCTATTTTTCCCTTGCTTAGATGTTCCTGTCAACATTTGAACCATTTAAATTTACGATAATGCAAAACTTGTTCTATCAGGATTATGAACACGCAATTTCGGACGCTACCTGGATTACAAAGCCTAGTAAGAACCGCTTGTTTACAGAAGCAAGAAAAAGGATTAAGCTCGACTAAAGCTATAAGAATTCTACACGTAAAGAAACTGGGACGTGTGATAGTAACTCCTCAGTTTAAGCTTTGTCCCTCTCATAATTTCTTGTTTATAGTTTCAAGTCTAAACAGATTAATAAGATTCTCCCGCCCATATAATTATTCTTTCCAAGCAGATCTCATAATTCTAGTAAATATTGTTATAAAACCTAACACAGCTCCAAATAAAAATTCAATCACGCTACAAAACTCTCACGAAGTACAAATATAATATATAGCCAAAGCCATCCTACTTTAATCATGGTTTTGATGACAGCATTTAAAGCCTTTCCTGCCAATTCAAATTACAAGCTGTTCATCGCACCCAACAAGTTAAGACACCCCGGAAGCAGCAGCTGCTGCGTACATGCCCGGGTCCTGATTTGGTGGCATAGCATATCCATATCCAGCATACCCTTGCCCTCCAAAATATCCCCCGTGCCATTGATTACCATGATCCCCTCTCCACTGTCAAACCCAAAAGTGTGGTTCAAAAGATCAAATTTTAAAGGAAAAAACAGAAGCTGGTGAACTTGGTAAACAACATGTCATCTGTTGAGAGAGGTATTTTTATCACACCCTATTACAAGACAACAAAATAATTGATTCCCAACTCAGAGAAATAATTGAAGAAATAATGGATGCGTTTCTCAAGGTTTGCATGTGCCATGCAGGGAAAGGATGTATCTAATGCTATCCTATCAACAACCTAAACCATCATTCAAGCAGAGCTCATCACCGCATGCATAGCAGAAATAAAGTTACATATCCTTAAAAAGAAGGAAAGGAAATGCTCATGTCCTAAAAGTAAAAGTAGACAGCCAAGGATGGTAATCCTTTGTACAGCCGATCAAGTCTATTTTATGTTTGAAAATACTAAACCTGCTTGTTTGCTGGAGTTCGACCCCAGGAAAGGCGAACTGTCTGCTTGCCAATTGTTGTTCCATTCAAACTCTGAAGTGCATCCTCAGCATTCTTTCTGTGATCAGAGATAGGAGAGTGGATCATTGTAGTTACAGAAATCAAAATAATCTGCTATCACAATGACTTGAAATAATCTGCTATCAAAATAATCTGTTATCTACCATCACAAAGACTTGAAACATGTGAAGAAAAATTCAGACCAGCATGCAAACTCAGAAAAGGTTTACCTATTAGCGAATTGTACAAATGCACACCCTTTTCCAACTGGAATTTTCACGGAAACAACTTCACCGAATTGCGAAAACGGCTGCCTGAGATCCTCATCAGTGACATCAGAATCAATTCCTCCCACAAAAATCTGCCACATTGCATAAATAAGAACTTCACAGGATTGGATAAAATGAGAGCAGCACAATAGAAATTAACTCACAGTTGTATTGTTAGAGTCACCATCAGATTGTGATCCATGGACCATCACACCATTTGATGCATGTCCACCAGCCAATACTAATGCTAATAAACAAAAATATAGATAACTTCAAGTTAAAAACCAATTCCAGAGCACAAAAAAATGGAACTTATCACAATCATCGAATAGCCAGCAAGATGCAGGAAACTGGCCTAGAAAGTTCTTCGTTAAAAGGCTACAAGATCATAGAAATAAGAGTAATATCTCCAAAGAACAATCACCAACAGCACACACAAAATGGCATGGTCCAACCTAGAAAACCATGTCTATGGCAAAATGATGCATAAAGCATCAAGATGGAAGAACAATTCGAAGAAAGGCGACCCATCAAAAACCTATCTTTTCAATGGCCATCATTCTTATATTTTATCACTCTTCCTTGCATGGTTCCACCTATTATCCAATGAAAAAGGAGAAAATATTCACAATATTACATTTCAAAACAATCTGGTAAACCCAAAATCCATATGTAAACCATAATGTCCAGTCATGTCCAAGAGATACAAATTTCAGGATGGACGTGAGACGCTACTGTTACAAAGTGCCTCAGGAAACAAGCTGTATATAAACTAACAAAAATAAGTGGTATGGAATTGATTCACAAGGGCCATTGCAAAAATGGCTCATGCACAGCGAACAGTTGTTGACAGATTGTTTCAATTGCAAACATTGAACTCTAAGCATGATAATTAGTATAACGAGTAGAGCAGGGAAGCAATAAATCTTAAGATGCAATAAATGTAGAGCCTAAAACATATGAAAGGAAAAGAAAGAGACGAAGACAGAAACATCAAACTGAAAATCGCATGTTAAAAACTACTAGAAGAAGAAAAACACATCATGAGTGGTATAACAGAATGGATCAATGAATACAACCATCAAACTACTAGTGAAAAGAAAAATGATGATAATGTATAGCAAAATTGTTTAAATCCCCTTTCAACTTCAAGCAGTAATTGAACTAACCCAACCACAACAGCTTCACCCAAAAAACAAATAAAGCACAAAATGACAAGGGAATGGGAGTGAGATGGTATAAAATACAAGCAAGGACTGTACATATTAGGTTATGACCCCTGCACCTAGAAGAATTCTATCAAAACCACAAACAACTTGATGGCCCCTAATGATGACCAAAAGACACCAAACACTCATGCAGTTACAATTGAAACACAAACAATTTAGTGCATGGTAATTAAACAAAAACTAGATAAACATCGACAAAAATAAGCAAACCAAATTGGAAAATTTCATGTGCACAAGCATAAGCCCACGCCAATTTTTTGTTGACAGGGGACTGAAAACAAGTGAAAGCTATCAGATTTCAGGTCCTTGAAGCTAGTAGCATCGTTCCATACCTTGTGAAGAAAACTGCTGTTGATATGGAGATGGCTTTTTAGGGGTTGCAGCACCTATCCGCATAGGCCTACTTGAGCAATAAGCACCATTCATCTCCATCAAGGCCCTTGTCTTCTCATTTTCATCACCAAACCTAACAAAACCGTAACCTTTTGAACGGCCAGTATTAGAATCAATGACAACTTTTGCTCCCTTGACAGATGGATATTTTCCAGCAAAGGTTTCCTGCAACATTGCATCAGTCACATCTGCAGCCAAATCACCAACAAAGATAGATGGATCAGAACCAGAATCTGCTCGCCTTTCACCCGCAAAACTTGCCCAGTTGAGACGAAAAGGTTGTTCTGTATTTGGCATCATAGAACCACTATAGCTCTGCAAGACTTTCTCAGCTGCTGCACGGGAATAAAACTCAACAAATCCATACCCTTCCAGCTGACCAGTTTGCTTATTGCGGATAATCTTTACAGATGAAACCTACAAATTTATTGACATCAGCATCAGAAAGTAGAAACTTTATTATTCAGACAATATTTTGTTCAGATAAAAAAAAAGGCTGCATAGCAATCTTCTTGTGCAAAAGACAACAGGTTATTAGATGAAGGATCTTCAGAAATTGAAATTGATTTTTCATTTTGCAATTAAAGACACAGACCAATGCACAGAAAAAACACAATGACTGCTAGAGATTTTTAGGTCTTAAATTGCAATGGAAGTATTGAAACGAGTTCTAATCAAATCCCTGCTTTGCATGGGAGAGTAAAGTGCACTGTAACTGAAATCCAGTCACTTGAGCATCAGAGCAAATCCATCAAAGGGAGTGGTTGATGCATATCAGTAATTACAAGAGATCAAGACGCTGAGTGCAAACTGATGATAACAACATATTTCTTAAAGTTAATTCATCTTTCACAAAAGAAAAGACTCTTTCCTCTGTATAGCCAATGAGATATAAATTACTCTTTCAAGTTTAATGGAAAATCAACACTGCAATAATTGGTGCAACACAAATTTAAAACTAGCATCTTTATATCTGAATTTAAGCAAATTTGAAGCGGATCCCCTCCATTTCTAAAAATAGAAATTAGACGTACTTTAATGCAGCTTAGATTACAATGCATTTTAAAATATATATAGCTATTTTATATAATGTTAGATCACAAAACCAAACCATATCAACAACCTCCGACATGAATCGATAAATATAGTATATTTCAATTATGCTTTTAATGAAGATGGTCTTTAAATCATGCTAATCAAGCCCGCATCATTAATGAATTTATAATTTCTAAACAAAACAAGCTACTCTTCTACCTAAATCACCAGAAACAAAAGAAGTTCAAACAAAAAAAGGCAATCTTTTTATCACTGAATTCCTGTAAAGTAACTAGCTTTAAAACCCATAAAAGATCTGAGAACTCATATTCATTTTTTTAAAAAAAAGAGCATAAATCCCATATAAACCCACAAGCCAAATATAAATAAAAAGAAAAATACACTAGACAGCAAAAAGTTTAAATCTTATACCTCTCCGGTATGCGAGAAGCAATTATGCAAGTAAGTCTCGTCCATCCAATGAAGCAAGTCACCAACCCATATAGTTTTAGCCTCCTCGTTAGATCCCTGTTGCTGCTGTTGTTTTTGCTGCTTTTGATGATACTGCTGCTGCTTATTTTGATACTGTTGGTGTTGTTGTTGTTGATAGTAAGCCATGTAATGGGGATGTTGTTGTTGAGGGTACATCATCATCTGCTGCTGCATCATCGCCATGGCAGCTGCTGGATACTGCATAGCTGCCATCCATTGCTGCTGCTGCATGTGTGGGACCCACTGTTGTTGTTGATGATGGAGAGGTTGGTGTTGTGGAGATGGGTTCTGATCAGGACCGTTGCTTTGCTGCATCTTGATGTGAATAAAATTAATCAATCTCCCCCCCTCTTCTCCTCGTTCTAGCACTACTACTACTCTCAAAGCAAGCAGCTTTGTTTTTGTTTACTTTTAGAGAGAGAGTCTGCGTGTGAAAGGAGAGTAGAGGAGAGACGAGGGAGGGTGAGAGAGGAGGAGAGAGGGTTGTGAAGTTTAGATTTAAAGGGAGGCGCTCTGTGGATCTATCTGTTTTGTGGTGTAACAGTGCGAGCGTGTGTTGGGTTTTTTTCTCTTCGTGGCAAGCCTCGTGTTACAATTTAGCCCCCCAATTATATAGCCGATTTTAATTGAGTCATAATATGCATTGATTTTCCTTACAAAAATTTAAAGATGTTTATATGAATAAGACATAAGAAGCTAGCATGTGAAGAAGAAGAAGATCTGGTAAGGTAAATTTATAGATATTCTAAAATTTTAAATATGTTTTAGACCTGAGTTCCAAATTTTTTTTGAAAAAAAAATTAATTTAAAATAGATTTTTTTGGTATTTTTATATGCTAATATCAAAAATAATTTTAAATAATAATAATAATAAAATATTACTTTGATGCATTATTAAAAAAACAATCTATCAATTCTAAGAATATACTTACTCTTATAAAAATTTCAGCATTATTTAATCAAATATATTTTGTTGGACAAGACAGGCACTTAATTTTAGTCTTTTGGGCGTTCATTCAGAATAAAATCCATCGAGGGACTCAATTAAGATGCTGAATTAGTTTAGGGACTGATGACCGCATGTTTGCCTTCTATTCTATGAGTTAGGGGTTTAAGGACTCGGGTACAACGATTGATTGCCGTCCATGGCGTGTGGGACCCATGCATGGACGGTTAGATGCAGCTTGCTGGCTGGCTGGCTGGCTGGCTAATGGTGAGATGGTGGGAATTTATTTTATGAGTTTGGTGGGCCGATTTTAGTTTTTAAGCGAGGAAAAAGGGAAGAACTTGTTCTCTTTCATGGATCAGAAACTATTAGAGCATAGCAACATCTTGTGACAATTTGAAAACTATTTGGATTGTGTTTTTTATTTAACAAATATATTAAAATAATAATTATTTATTTTTAAAAAATTACTTTTATTATCGGCAGATAAAAATAACTAAACAAACAAAAAAACAAAAACAAAAATAAATTAACTATTTTCAAAAACATTTCTAATAGACAATATCAAACATGGTTTTTAACGAAAATTGTATTGAGGTGTTTTTTCTATTAAAATAAAGATTTTTTTATATTATTGTAAAAAAAATAATAATTTTTGAAGCCAAAACTATCTTTAATTTGCCAAATAGACTTATTATTGCCAAAAAAAAAAGTCCAAGAAAATATGAAGGTGTAGTTGAGTATTTCCTTTTTATAAATATGGGAGAGCCTATTTGACTTGGTCCTGCAAACCCCTCAAAAGCGAGAAGAACAAGTTCAAAAATTAATTCTTCTTAACTTTTGAGAAATTAAGATGAACAGCTAATGATTGTATGAAATGGTTGGTCGAAGAAAAAACAGAACAGTTGACGTGTCTCTGAAATGCTTTCCTTCCAGGATAGGAAACCTTTGACTTTCTGATATGGCAGTCCGATCAAAACGGGGCCGTGTGGGCTCTGTCTTTCTCTTTGGTCAAACGTGGACAGGCCGAGGGCGTGGCGTGTTTTAATCTTTGAAGTGTTCTTTGTTTGGAGTCTGTGGAGTGGACAGAGGCTATTAACAGAATCAAAGCATGGCCAATGTACAGTGTAAATTTCATCTTCCTTCTCATAACCAATCGATTATTGATACTGCGTTTTTGTCTACTAATGTACGAGCCATATTTTAAAAAATATAAAAAATACTAAGAGTATAAATGTTTTTCATAGTATTTAATATGGGTAAAATGATAAATTTCTAATTTTTTATCCTAAATTTTTGCCGAGCGCGAATTTATAATATAATATATAAATTTTAAATTAATATGAATTTATATGTTTAATAGACGTAAACAAAAATTGAATGATTTTTTTACATAAAAATAATGTTAAGCAATACAAGTTTTAAAAAATAAGACAAAATAAGAGAACATTGTGATATAGTATAATATAATCATATTATAGGGTCTCACCTAAAAGGTTAAGTTTTTAGGTGAGATGGTTCCTTAACATGGTATCAGAGTCTTGTTGACCCAACGATCACGAGTTCGAATCTCACCACCCCCATTCTATTTGATAAAAAAAATCAAGCATAAAACAATGTGAGTCTGTGCAAATTTCAAGTCTAAAGGGCTTTCACTTGGGGGGTGTTAGAGTATAATATAATCATATTATAGGGTCTCGCCTAAAAACTTAAGTTTTTAGATGAGATGGTTCCTTAATACATTGAGCCATAATTGTTTTTCAAATCATCAATATGGGACATTAGATCTAAAATAATATATATGGAGAAGTTACAAAACTCAATTCTTAATAAATATAATATTAAATGTTGAATTATTACAATTATTATCATTCTCATAATTATTATTATTATGAATGTTAAATTATCACGATCATTATAGTTATCACTATTAACACGACTATAAATAATTAATATCCTAATTATTATTGCTATTACTATCATTGTCACCATCATTACTATTATTATTGTTGCTATCATTATCGCTATTACTATAATTGTATTGTTATTATCGTCACATCTATAACTAATATTATCATTATTTATGCTTATTATAATAATAATTATTTTTATTCTTATTAGTGCAATCATTTCATTAGTAATAGTAGTAGTATCACCTGATTACTAATACTTTTATTGTTATTAAATTATCATTAGTATTATTATCATTATTAATAGTATTGCTATAATTGTTTTTATTATTATCGATATTCTTAATATTATTTTATGAATTATTTTTATCATTATCATTTTCATAATTATTAATATCATAAGAATTTTAACTATTATAATAAATTATTATTGTTATTATCATTATCGTTAGTAATGTCACTATTATTATCATTATTACAACTGCTAAAATAATCATAATCATTGCCTAAACAATACAAATCATAATATTATTTTGAAGAATAAAATAAAAAACACAAAACAAATTAACACAAGAGCAAAGAATAAATAAATAAAATGATAAAACTACAATAAATATTATTAGTATTAAAAAAAAATTGATTTGAATAACAAATGAAAAATAATAAAATGAAACAAAAAAAAAGAACAAAGGGAAAAATAAAAAATAATAATTTTCAAATGATCATCTACACAATTAAATTTAAAGGACTAAATTGAAAACAAAACCTCAATAAAAGAGAAAATAATAAAAATTAAAAACTAAAATTAAGAGTATAGGCATATAAATATAAACAAAAAATAGAGATTACTTCTGAAAGACTAAAAAAATTATAGGAATTAAAATTAAATCTAGAAATTAAAAGAATAAGGGTTTAAATAAAAAAAATATATGATCATTTTCAATTGAAAGATAAATTTTAAACAAATCAAAATTTTTATAGAATAAATTAGGATGAAAAAAGGACCAAAAGACTGAAATGTACAAAGCATTGACAAAGTGGACGTATATGCATATCTGGTTCCAGGAGAGAGAGAAAAACAATCAACCACGAGCAACTCTTCGACCATTATATGTTGACATGCGCACCACGCCATCATAGGAAGAAGACATGGTGGCACATCCTGTGAGATGACAATTGACCATTTTTAGCCACTGTATGGATTGCCATGCATCGCCTATATGACATCGGCGGGACAAAATCATTGGTGTGATAGGCAAGCAAGACACCAACTTTTTTAATAAAAAACACTAAAATATAAAATTATCAAAACACCCCTTGAAGTCTATCCTAATGATGAAAAGACATGAAAATATCAAACTACCTAGAACAATCACTTTGTTTTTGTCTTTTTCTAGTGCAAATCAATGCTTTTATTGTTCACAAAAAATAAGAACATCAAAAATATACTTTTTGGCTACTCTTATGTTTGGTCTCATTCAAGGGTAAATTTTTTATCCAACTGTTTATAAAAACTGAAATGTCTAGAATACCATTGTCCAACAAATGATTTTCTTAATAAAAATATTAAAAATATAAATTTCCAAAATACCCCCGAATGTCTTTCTAATAACATAATGATGTACATGAAAAAAATAAAACTACCCTTAAGGCAAATACTATGTTTTGTCTCGTCTAAGGTAAATTAGTGCTTTTACTGTTCATAAAAAATAGGATCACCAAAAATACTCTCGCTGACTACCCTTATGTTTTGTCTCGTTCAAAGGTAAATTGTTATTAAATTGTTCATAAAAAATAAAATGTTTAGAATACCCTTGTCGAACAAACATTTTTTTCTTAAATCCAGGGGCAAAAACATATTTTACTATTACAAAAATTAAAAAGAAACTAATACTCCCAAATAATTATTTAATGACAAAAGGTGGAAAATAAATATACTAAAATATCCCCAAATCTAAGAATTATTTTTTTGGACTAAAGGTCACAATAGTAATTATATTGTTATAACTCACAATGAACTATGCCTATTTGATGACAAAAGGTAGAAAGAGAGTTACAAAAATACTCTTAAATCTAATAATTATTTGTCTATAAATTGAAGGGCACTAGTTATTACTCTATTACAACTTGTAACAGTCTATGTATAGAGCTACATTAAATTATGAAAACGATTTATTTTTTTCTTAACTGTGGAATCACTATAGCAATTTAGAATTGCTAAAAATGAATCCATATGACCCACCCTTGAAATTGTCGTCGATATAATTGAATGTGAAAACACTATAACAATTTGAAATTGTTACAAGTATAACTATGTGGAAAAATACTATAGCAATTTGGAATTGCTAAAAATGAATCCATGTGACCACCCTTGAAATTGTTGCTGAATACGAAAACACTATAAAAATTCAAAATTATTACAAGTATAATTATGTGGAAAACTACTATAGCAATCTACAATGCTTTTCCATATGATTTTGCTTTTAAGTTAATTGTAAAATGATTTTTATTTAAAAATACATAAAAAAATATTTTTATTTTTATTTTTATTTTTAACACTACATCTTTAAAACATCAAAAATTATTAATGTTATATTTTTACAAGTTAAACACAGTTTTGAAAACATAATCAACTTGAAGCTCAACAATAAAGGTACTAATGTCAAATCAAATGCTACGATCCAGACATCTTAAGTGATGACTTGATATAATTTACGCTCATTAACTACAATTTAAAGTGATGATCCAGGTAACATTCAGAAATTGGCCGAGGCCATACAACAAGTAGGATAAGACTCAAACCCTCATGATTTCCTTGACTTGAGTTATCTAGTCTTAATTTTTTTTTGTCCTTTTCATTTTTTAATATCATTCTTCACTTGATGATATCTGTAGTAACTTTAAACAAAGTCAGAGACCAGATTTTTATTCAAAAAAATGAAATAAATATATCATATAACTTATCTAGGCTTTTTAGTCAATACAAAGCAGGAACACATTTGCTTCCTTGAGATCTTACTTCTGCAGCATGAAGTGTGTCATCATAGGAAAACGATTGTAGAGGGGAAAAGAAGAGTGGGTAGGAAACAGAACACCCGCCTGTTCTTCATCTACTAGAAAATTAAACACCACTTGATCATCTAAATGTCTAGTATTTACAATCACCTTTAATGTCTCTATAAAGGTGCCACATGCCCCTCTAAATGAAATCAAATAAAAACCACCTGACTGAACTGATCATACACAAGGAATAAACTGAAATATTAAGCAACAAAGGAAGCTTTTGTTAATTTCTTTTATTGTACTTTTTGTTGAGAGTTGTATAGAATTACAGAGAAATGTAGAAGTTAGGAAGAGAGGAGAGAATTTTATTATGAGAGGAATTAAAAAGGAAGAAGAGAATTTGAATTATTCTATTGTGCGGAAAATTGTGTAATTCTCATTATGCTTCTACATAGAACTTAGAATATATACAACATCTAGATTTCTAATTTAGAATGCTAATTAACTATATATGAATAGCTATTATTTCTAGATCCTAACTTGTAGGAGAGTATATTTGACATTCCTTTTATATTTCCTAAGAATCTGCCATTGTTTAATTTATTCAACACTTCCGCTTAAGCTAGATGGAAGAGATTTTTCATTCCAAGCTTGTCTAGTGTGTTCTTGAATGTAGGATTATGAACTCATTTAGTGAGTATATTTGCAAGTTATTCTCCTCTAGGCACATAAAAGGTGCATATCAGTTCACTCTCTATTTTTCTTGATGAAGTGTCTGTCAACCTCCACATGCTTAGTTCTGTCATGTTGTACTGAATTGTGTGCTATTGATATAGCAGACTTTTTGTCACAATACAACTTCATTGGTCCTTCCCACCTGATTCTTAAGTCTTCTAGAATGATCTTCATCCATAACAACTCACAAATTCCCAGTGCCATTGCCTGAAATTTTGCCTCTACACTTGATCTTAAAACAACATTTTGTTTTTTACTCCTCCATGTCACCAGATTCCCCCTAGGATTGTACGATAAGCTTCTATCTGTTATGGCTCCTGCATAGTTTGCATTTGTGTAGCATTCCAGCTGTAGCTTGCCATGTTTTTTTATACAAAATTCTCTTTCCGGGAGTAGTCTTCAAATATCTTAGAAGTCTCTATACTGTTTGAAGGTGTGATTCCTTTGGATTGTGCATAAACTGGCTCACTACACTGACATCATAAGCAATATCAGGTCTAGTGTGAGCTTAGTAGATCAGCTTACCAACTAACCTTTGGTACTTGAGTCGTGGTCCCCTCTTCATCATTGTCAAGTCTGTGCTTTAGGTGAATCAGTGTCTCACATGATCTGCATTCCACCTTGTTTCTTTTAGAAGATCCAAGATGTATTTCTGTAGGGAGATAAAAATCCCCTCATTTGAATGGGCCACTTCGATTCCAAGAAAGTATTTTATCCTTCCCAATTCTTTGATGTCAAATTCTGCAGACAATCTCTTCCTTGGCCTGTCCCTTTCCATATGATCATCTCTTGTTATGATAATGCCATCCACATAGACAATTAAAATGGTTACTTCCCCTGAATTAGAGTGTTTGATGAACAAGGTATAATTTCCTTGACTCTATCGATATCTCATAAGTATCATGGCTCTAGTAAACCTTCCAAACCATGCTCTAAGAGACTGCTTCAAGCCATAGAGTGCCTTCTTTAACCTATAAACTTGAGTAGGCAATAAGGAATGGTTGAATCCTGATGGTGGATCCATATATACTTCTTCTAACTCTCCATGTAAGAAGGCATTCTTAACATCATATTGCTGCATACACCATCCAAGATTAGTAGACAAAGAAAACAAAATTTGTATGGTGTTTATCTTAGCAACAGGAGCAAATGTCTCCTCATAGTCTATCCCAAATGTTTGTGTAAACCCCTTAGCAACCAACATCGCTTTATACCTTTAAGGTTGCCATCTGTTTTGTATTTTAATGTATACACCCATTTACACCCTATTGCCTTCTTTCCTTTCTTTCCTTTCGATAGTTTAACTATGTCCCATGTTTGATTCCTTTCTAATGCATTCATCTCTTCTCTCATGACAATTTTTCAATTCTCATTATTTAGGGCCTCATGTAGGGTTTTTTTGGGATAGATGTGGTGTTTATTTCTTAGATGAATGTTTTATGTGAATGTGAGAATTTATGGAATGACATATAGTTAGCCATAGGGTATAAGGGTTTCTTAGTGCACACTCTCTTTCCTTTTCTAAACACAATTGGCTGATAGATATTTGGAGAGAGTTCATTAAGAGCAAGAGAGATTTCATTACCTTGTTCAGGTTCAAATTCTTGGGCTTGCAGAGGGGTCGATTCAGGTTGCTGTACTCTTCCTTTATACACCTGTAGTGGTTTGTTAGCAGTAGTAGTTTCTCCTTATGGATTTATGGTGTTTAGGGATTCATATATTTGTGAAATTGATGTTGGAGATTCATGTGTTTGTAACATAAAGATGATGATTGCTGTCTAAATGAAATAGGAAATAAAAACATATCATACATAGAAAAAACAATAGTCTTTTCTTCTATATTTTCCTCCCCCTGAAGAGAAGAGGTATTGAAATAAGAATGATTTTCATTGAAACTAACATCTTTTGACATAGATTTTTTTTTGTAGAAAGATGATAACATTTGTAACCTTTTTGTGTGATAGAATATCCTATAAAAATGCATTTAAAAGCCCTAGCATCCAGTTTATCTCTTTGATGTTTGTGAATGTGGACATAGGAGACACATCCAAAGATCCTAAGAGGGAGTTTTGAATAAAACATATTTATTGGAAACAATTCTGATAAATATTTTAAAGGACTCTTAAAGCCAATTACTCTTGAAGGTATTCGATTTATTAAATAGGTGGCTGTTAACACTGCTTCTCCCCAGTAATTACTTGGGATCTTATGTTGAAAAAGTAAAGCTCTAGCAGTTTCAAGTAAATGCATGTTTTTCGTCTTGGCCAAACCATTATGTTAGGGAGTGTTTACACAAGATGATTGATGGATAATTCCTTCTTTGTCAAAGTATTGTCATAGATTTTGATTAAAGTAGTCTCTAGCATTATTACTCTCAAATCTCTTAATGTTAACCCTAAACTATTTCTTTATCATTGATGTAAAGTTGAGCAAAATGTGGCTTATATCATATTTCCTTTTAATTAGATAAACCCAAGTCATTCTAGTGCAATCATCAATAAATGTTCAAAACCTTTTGCTTCTGAAATATTTGGAATGTGATATGGTCCCTATTTATCAGAATAGATTATGGAAAAAGGAGACATGGATCTTGATTCACTTAAAGGAAAAGGCACTCTATGGTGCTTTGTAAACTCATAAATTTTACAATTAAAGTTTTGAACATCAAGATTTTTAAATAGAGATGGAAACATGTTCCTAAGAGTCTTAAAAGGTACATGTCCTAAACGACAATGATGATTCTAAACATCAACTTTATTTGAATATATTGAAATAAATGATTGGAAAGGAGAGTTACTTCTACTGCCTTGCATTTCAATCATGTACAACCCATCCTTAACCCTAGCATGTCCAATCATCCTCCCGTAGCTATGTCCTAAAATATGCAGTAATCAAAGAAGAAAGTTACACTACAGTTTATGTCCTTAATGAGTTTTCGAATAGAAAATAAATTTGTAGTGAGTTTAGGAACATGAAGAACACTTTTTAATGTATAAGAGGAATTAAATGAAAGTGTTCCCTACCACTGTAATTCTCTTTATCATCATAGGGTTTGTAGGATGTGATGATATATACAAAGGGGGTCATGTGATCTGTTGCACCTAGTCAATGACCTAGGTGTTGGAATGGATCTGGTTTGAGGCACAAAGTGCATGAGAATTTAGAATTTTACCATTTTGACCAACAGAGCATGACCTAGATGGTTTCTCCATGGTTTTGAGTGGGGATCTTAGGCTCTTAATCTCCTCCTTATTAAGTCCTCTTACCTCTAGAGTGTAAGTTTCTAAGGATGTCTCTTTAGCATTAGCCAAGTGTACATGTCCCCTTAGCTGATTCCACCTGAATCCTCCATTACGCCCCATCCTTATTGGGGATATCTGATTCCTTAACAGTTGTCTGCCATGCAATTTCCAGCATATCTCCTTTGTATGGCCTGTTTTCTTGCAGTAGTTATAGAATTGCTCTTCTTTAGAGATCTTTCTCCCTTCAATTTTTATTCCCTCTGTTTCATGTTTGGTTTCATTTCTGCCATGAGTTATCATCATAGCAGACCCTTATGTGTGAGTGGCCTCCTATCAAAAATGGTTTGAATACCTTTCTCTGGATTCTCAATGCATACATATAGCCTACATTTACATTAACCACAACATCTTATATATATGGTAAGCTAGATGTAGGGGGTATTTTATGGTAACTGAAATCTTCCTATTTACTGCTTATTTTTTATATTTACAACCTACACTAATATAGAATCTTTCCTTTTAGTTTCATTCTACTGTCTGTTGTTTGTTGTCTCTTTCCTTCTACTGTTATTGGTTCTAGTAGCATCAATTTGTCCACAACAAATTGATGACGTTGTCTAGTGAGCATCTTAGTAAAGATATCAGCCACTTGAAATGAGTTGGTCATATGTGTTGACATATAATGTCACACTTATATGTTTTATATATTTTGATGATAACAATAAAAAGAAAATGGACTAATAATATGCTTGGATGAGATTAAGCGATAAACAGGTATTATACAAAGAATACATCAACAAGCATAACGGAGTACACGAAGAAATCACTCCAAGAAGTCCAAGATGCAAGCAAGTGAAGACAAAGAAGAAGTTTTCATTTTAGTGCTTTAATTATGTAAATCTCAAATGTCTAACTTGATAGCACAATTTAAAATGAACTCACACACTTCACATTGCATGCATTAAAAGGGTTTGATGATTAGAGGATTAAGTCATAATCGACCTGGCTCAAAATTCGTAAAAGATAATTTGTCA
>CM063591.1:9607214-9628522 GCA_032356905.1 Salix exigua | reverse complement strand
CGCCTCTCATCGCCCTCATCTCTCATCTTTTAAAAAGATGGAATAAACTTGTATATTGAATGAATGAATAACACAGGCTTTGAGCCGTGTATTTGTACATCAGGAACAATCCTATAACTCAGGGATTCACAGCTACAATATAGGAAAGATAAGTACTGAAATAGAAATACAATACATGCTAATTATCTACTTCCATATACAGATAATATTGAGATTTAACTTGCCAACACTCCCCCTCAAGTTGGAGAGTGGATATCTTGCACTCCCAACTTGCGAATCATGGGGACGAAGTCTTCTTTGCCTAAGGGCTTAGTTAAGATGTCGGCGAGCTGGTGCGCTGAAATTACATACTTCGTAACCACTGAACCATCCCGAATTTTGTCTCTAATATAATGGCAATCCATCTCAATATGTCTAGTTCGCTCATGAAAAACCGGATTAGCTGCAATGTGCAAGGCAACCTTGTTGTCGCAGAATAGTAGGGCTGATTCATGATGTATCAATCCCAAATCTTTTAACAAACAACGCAGCCATGCCAATTCACAACAAGCGCCCGTCATTGCGCGATATTCTGCCTCGGCAGAAGAAAAGGAAACAATTTTCTGCCGCTTTGACCTTCAGGATATTAGCGACGGTCCAATAAAGACACAATAACTTGTGGTTGATCTTCTGGTGAGTGGGCAACTTGCCCAATCTGAATCACAGTAGGCTCTTAGTCTGAAATCACTCTTAGATGAGAAAAATAAACCTTGTCTCGGTGCACCCTTCAAATAACGGACAACCCGAAGAGCAGCTTCCATGTGTGACTTTCGGGGTTGATGCATAAACCTACTTAAAACATGTACTGCATATGTAATATCCGGCCTCGACACTGTTAAGTAAATTAATCTACCAACCAGTCTTCTATACTTGCACGGTTCTCTCAATATATCACCTTTGTCTGTCAATTTCAGACCTCTTTCCATTGGAGTTTTAATTGGAGCAACTCCTAACAAACCCATGTCCTCAATAATCTCTAGGGCATATTTTCGTTGGGAAATGAAAATCCCTTTCTCAGATGCAGCAATTTCAATCCCTAGGAAGTATTTTAGGTTTCCAAGGTCTTTGATTCTAAACTGGCTATGCAAGAATTCCTTAGTAGCAACAATACTAGCATGATTATTACCAGTTATCAGTATGTCATCGACATATATTAAAAGAGCTGTAAAATGCTTGCCTTGTGTTTTGGTGAAAAGAGAATAGTCTGCCCGAGATTGAACAAAGCCAGCCGAGCATATAGCATCAGTAAATTTAGCAAACCACTGGCGAGATGCCTGTTTTAAACCGTACAACGACTTATGCAAACGACATACCAGTGTGCCATTCTCCCCCTGTTGCTGTAGCCCCTATGGCAGAGACATGTAGATTTCCTCATCCAAGTCGCCTTGAAGGAAGGCGTTGTTGATGTCCATTTGGTGCAATTTCCACCCCCGTGCTGCTGCCAAGGCAAGTAAGCATCTCATGGAAATTATTTTGGTCGTAGGGGAAAACGTTTCTTGATAGTCAATCCCTTCAAGCTGGGTAAACCCTTTTGCGACCAGCCGTGCTTTATGCCTCTCAACCGACCCATCCGAGCGTAGCTTCAGTTTGTATACCCAATGGCAACCAATGGGTGTTTTACCTGGTGGGAAATGGGTAAGTGTCCAAGTGCCATTAGCTTGAAGAGCCTATAGTTCAGAGTCCATTGCGACCTGCCACTCAGGATGAAGAATAGCTTCCGAATTGGATTTCGGTTCGGTCACAAGGGAAAGCTGAGTAATAAAGGACATGTAGGGAGGCTTATATCTGCGATATGAAATGTGTTTAGATAGAGGATGACGAGTACCTTTTGTTGGACCAGGCAGCAAGGAGGATGAGTGGTTTGAGTGTATGTTGTTGCAGACGAAATCTTTGAGAGTGATCGACAAGCTTGTGGGATGAGTGGAACACCGAAGTGGAACTGGGTTGGGAGGTGGGGTAGGCTGGGTAGTGAGGTTTTGTTGGGTAATTGTGGTAGGGGTTCCTTCGCATAATGGGTTAGAAGGAGTGGGTGAATTTGGTGGTGGAACAGGAATGGTAGATGGTTGTGGTGAATTGGGTGAGGGATCTAATGAGGAAGGAGGAGGATGATCGGGATTTGGGATATTAGGGCTGGGTGGCTGGGACGGGTGTTGGCCTGGGCTGCTCGGTATGGGCCAGGGAATGTCATGGGCCACTATAGGTATGGGGCCGAGATCATGTGTGGAAGGTGGGCTGTTTGATGGAACGATTTTATGTGTGGGTGGAGAGGTGGGCTGGGCCAAGGCATAAGGGAAGGTTTGTTCATGAAATCTGACATCTCGGCTAGTAAATATTTTTTGTGTTGACAAGTCAAATAATTTGTATGCTTTCTGTCCTGCAGGATAGCCAATAAAAACTGAAGGGATTGAACGTTGGTCGAATTTGTGTGAAACACGGACATTGGTGGCATAGGTTAGGCAGCCAAAAACACGGAGATGGGAATAAGAGGGAGGTTTGGAATAGAGGAGTTCAAAAGGAGATTTTAATGAAAGGATTGGAGAGGGTAACCGATTTATGATATGGACAGCAGTAAGGACACATTCTCCCCAAAAAAGTGTAGGTAGTTTAGCTTGAAATTTTAAAGCACGAGCAACCTGTAAAATGTGGCGATGTTTTCGTTCCACAACCCCATTTTGTTGAGGCGTGTAAACGCAAGAATGTTGAAAAATTACCTCATTATTTTGAAAGAAAGTACGTAATGAGGTAAATTCGCCACCGTTGTCACTTCGAAATATTTTTATGTGAGACTCGAATTGATTTTGAACAAAAGTGAAGAATTGTTTTAAAAGAGGTTGTGCTTCATTTTTATGGCGCATTAAAAATATCCAAGTGAATCGAGAAAAATCATCCACAATGGTAAGAAAATAATAAGCACCAGTAAGAGATGAGTGTTGATAACGGCCCCAAATGTCACAATGAATGAGTTCAAAAGGTTTTGTGGTAGAAATTGTACTAGAACCAAAAGGTAAACGACTCTGTTTAGCCAGAGGACAGATATGGCAAGCTTTATTTGACTGAATTGAAAAATTTTAAAAATTCTTGGCAATAAAACTAAAACAAGGAGATGATGCATGGCCTAATTGATGATGCTAGAGATCGGTAGAGGAGACGGTAAGATAGCATGTCGGCTGTTTTGTGTCTGGAATGGTGGGATTTGTGGTTTTGTTTGTCACAAGCGCCGTTAAATAATAGAGGCTGTCTCGTTGCTTACCCAAACCAATCATCCTCCTCGTAGCCAGATCCTGCAAAATACACCAATATGGGAAAAAGGTTATTGAGCAACTCAAGGCTCTCGTCAAACGACTAACTGATATCAAGTCTACTTTGAAAGTAGGAACACATAGCACATTATGGAGATAATATACGGAATTCAAGGGCATTGATCCTTTTGCGATAATTTTAACTTTATCTCCGCTAGGTAATGTTACCGATGGCAATGCACAACTTTTATTTTTGCTAAAAAATAATTTAAGTGACGAAGTAATGTGGTCTGTCGCTCCACTATCAATGATCTAATTGCGGGAAATGATTTTAGACAAACCTGGCTTCGTCACAGCATTAGCTTGAGAAATAGAATCATCATTCTTACTAACAAGTGATAAAAGTTGTTTCAACTGTTCCTCCGAAATACCCATAAACTGGCTGCCATCTGTTTTAGAAGAAGAAGAAGCCTCGGTCACATTGTTTGTCGTGGCCCTAACCCGATTATGCTGTTGTCTCTAGCCCGGGTTGAGTCTTGCTTTCGGATGGCCCATTGGGTACCCGTGCAACTCATAGCACGTCTGGACCCAATGCCCTAATTCCCCACAATGTGAGCAATTGGGTCTTCCTCGTCCAGCACTTACACGGTGCCTGTCACCATGTTGTCTCTCTCGGCCTGTCCTGAAATGCTCTGGGTGTCTTTCTTTCTCTTTAAATCGTGGTTCTTGCGAACCATATGTCTTGTTATAGCGCTCGTGATTCTTGGTTGGTAGAGGTCTGCTACGGACAGCCATGGTTGCGATGAGTCGATTGCAGCGTGTGTGGAGCTCAAGAGACGTTGCTTCTCCTCTTGAGAAACAGAGGAATATGCTTGTCGGACTGAAGGCAGGGGATGCATCAAAAGGATTTTTCCACGAATTGCACTGTAAGTCTCGTTCAATCCCATTAAAAACTGCATAAGTTTCTGTTCGTCCTGTTATGCCCCATGGGCTGTGTTGTCATAGGATGCTAATTCGTCCCACAGTCCCTTTAGTCTGGTATAATAAGAGGAAACAAAGAGTTGTTCTTGCTTGAAATAAGCAATCTCTCGTTGGATCTCGAAAATTCGAGGAGCATTACTTTGGGAGAATCTCTCCTCAAGGTCTTCCCATACCTCATGTGCAGTAGAATAATAAATCACACTGTTGGAGATGTCTGGACTGAGTGCATTGATAAGCCATGAATGCACCATATCATTACACTGGGACCATGCTGCATAACCTTCGGGATCAAGGTCTTCTGAAGGAATTTTGATTGAGTTGTTGACAAAACCCAATTTGTTTTTGGAATTTAAGGCTAAAGTCATAGCCCTCTTCCAGGTGGAATAATTATCTCCGTTTAGAGGTTTGGAGACTAAGATCAGGCCTGGGTGATCGGAGTGATGGGTAAAGAAAGGATTTGAGATGTTTGATTTTGAGGGATCTGCAGGGGCAGTAGGAATAGTTGCTTGATTGTTCATGCCTGTGTTGGTTGATAATTGATTTTCTTCTGCAGACATGGTGATTGAAAAAGTAGATATTGGGTGACTAATGTAGTGAAGGGAAACAGTGGATTGATAAGAGTTAGGATCTTTGAATTTGCTCTGATACCATGAAAAGATGGAATAAACTTGTATATTGAACGAACGAATAACACAGGCTTTGAGCCGTGTATTTGTACATCAGGAACAATCCTATAACTCAGGGATTCACATCTACAATATAGGAAAGATAAGTACTGAAATAGAAATACAATACATGCTAATTATCTACTTCCATATACAGATAATATTGAGATTTAACTTGCCAACATCTTTGCCTCTCTTCTCTAAAATCCACACATGCAGGGAAAAAATTGTAGATCATCCTTCTTCCTCATCTGCCTTTCGTCTCCATCTGTCCCTCATCTCTCATCTTCCTCATCTCTCGTGGTGGTAATTGAGTCTATTGATCAAAGTTGAAGATGAACGAGGAAATTCAGTTCCCGCTTTTGGTCAGATAAGTAGACCTTCAAAAGATGGAAAATAACAGGAGAAAGGTTGGTCCTAGAAAGACACCCAACAATAATATTGTTGAAGGTGCAAAGCCCCCTGTGTCTTCTGGTAGAGCCCGACCTCTCTCTGCTTATTTTCTTTCAGCTATTGTGTTACGAACACACTAGAAATAAAAAGGAATAAAGGCAATTTGAGGAGCCACAGACCTCCAGAATACTCTCGATAATCTTTTTGGGTTTCAAGGTCCCCCTTTTATTCATATCTCTGCAATTTAAGAAGACACTTCTTGTAACCGACAACAATAACTGACCAATGAAAACTTAATACGTGACTTAATGACCTCAGGGTGGGTTTTCCCATGATCTAAGTGCAGTTACAAAACCCACGATATAGAAATAACGTAATGTAATAACTTCAAAGGAACGGACTTCAAATCTAAACACACGTTACCCACTTATTCCAGCTCATTCTTCCGGCTCATAACATATTGATTCTATTTATACGTATTAAGGTTTTTTGTTTACGAGTCGGTCTTTTTTCTTGGGTGATAGTGTTTTATGTTTGGTTTCTGAGAAAAAAAGCAAGAAAAATTGGCGCCAAACACCCATTAAATGAAGTGTCTCCGATCGATGGCTGAATTCCTAACTGGTAAATACACTTTATATGACATTATTTTACACTTTTTGATTCATCTTTCTATTTCTTCTCTCTACAATAATTATAACTTATTTCACCTTGCTTTAAAACAATCCATGTCTGGAATTAACTCTAATTTTATCATTCCCGCTTTCTATTTGTTGATAAAACGCAGAAAATTGGAAGAAATCAAGGTAAAGTTATAACCTTTTTGTTATTTGAATTATGATTGTTTCTGGTTTCAGTTTGAGTTGATTGAAAATCGAAATGTGTTTTTCTTTTTAAGATAGAAGAATTTCTAGTATCTATTATTTTTTCGGTTTATGTGTTCAATTCAATTTTCTAGGCAGGTTCTTTATTGGTTTCCAGTGGTCTTTTTGCGTTCGGTTCCCTTTTGAGTTGGTAGATTGGGGAAGTTTTTGTTTTTTTATTAGAATTAGTTTTTTGTTTGACTAGAATTGGTTGAACTGTATTAGGTTTTTGATTGATCGGGTTGATTCTTTAAGTTGCTGAGTCGACGAGGAGCCATGTAATAGAAGCTTGGCATGGTGTTTGTGAAGTATCTGGAATTGGTGATTATTGGGTTTAGGATTGTTTAAATGCGTTGCCGTTTTCATTTTTTGTTAGGAGTGTTTAGAGTTAAGAGTCAGTGGTTTGAGTGTTTTGTTTGCCATGGAATTTGATAAGTAACGTAGTTTTTACAGTAGTAGTAATGGTTGAAACTTGTGATTTTATTATTATTATTACTACGATTATTATTATTTTACGAATAAGACAATCTTGAAATGGTGTGTCCTAGAGGAGAGGAAAATATTGGGTGCAAATTATTTTGTCTTTGAGAATTTAAAGGTATAGATAGCTATATGAGATCAAGAGTAGGAGGGGTACACATCACTAGTATTGCTTTCTTTCACCTAGCATTTATGGATATGATGAGCCACAAAGTGAACCACGAAGATTTGCAAGGGTAACAGTAAAAAACCCAAAGTATTTCGATTAATTGTTTGCTGTCACGCATGGACTTGTGACCAAGGACGTAGTCTAACTTGTTAGTCATGCGTGCTTAAGAATAGGTCTATGTGCTGAAGAATAGATCTATTTGTTATTTTACTTTCAATAATGTCAAAGTGGTTGATTGCCAGTAAAAGGCAGTAGCCTGATTCTGAGGGATAAGATCTCAGAATTAGGAATGTTGTTAATTTCTTTCCTATATAAAAAGACCCTTTGGGAATTCAGAAAAGGGCAACTTATTTTCATTCAAATACAATTCTTGAGGTTAATTCTCACCCGAAGTAGAATAAATTCTGCATTACATAATCATAGCTTGATTGGGACCTATCATGATATTGTAAAAACAGTTAATAAACTAATCTTGTGTAGTTTAATGGGTTTTCTTTAACTGGAAATAGTTAAATCATATAGAGTGTTTGCTCTTATTTTTATTTTAGAGGGAATTGGATGGTGTGTCCGATTCAGGTATTGCAATCTCTACTACACAAATGCATGGTAAAGAACTGAAGGAGTCTAAAGGACTAGGAGGATATGAAACTTGATCATATTATTGGTTAGTTAGGTTTGTGTGGGTTTCTACGTTACTAGTGAAATGGCTTGTTACAGTACACTGAATGAGAATGCGATGCAGCATTTACTGTTAAACAACTTATATGATTAACATTCTAGTTTGTAAAACAAGTCATAATTCTGAAAATCAAGATTCAAATTCAAGATGTATTTGTAGATAGCATAGGTTCACAGTGTAAATAATTGAAAATCATATTGAATCGATTTAAAGATTATTTTTTTTCAGTTTTTTTACTTTGTTTGTAAGGTCAATATCGGGATTGGGACATGTGATTGCTTGGCAGGGGATGGAACAGGTGATTAATGATATAGAAGCTGAGATGGATTAAGCCTCCATAAAAAAAATGCAGTCAATTGAGAATAACAATACAGAAACTGAGAATCCTATTGAAGCATCGACTGAGTTACAGTCTGAAACAAACAACATTGGAGATGGAAATCATGCAGATGCATATTAACTAAAAGTAAATCATCCAGAAAAAGAACCTTTAAGTCATTGATGGTGAAATCTAAAGCCATAGAGAATGTATTTGTATTTGATTTGTTATTTATTTGAAATTCAATTCCCTCGTTACTAGTACGAGATTCATAAATCGGTTGTATTGTTGTGTTAATGCATGAGTGGGATAATTTTTTAATTAGTATTTTTTTCCTGATAATGTTAAAAAATTGTCACGTGTTGATATTTTAATTGTTTTGTGCTCTTCTTAATTATTTTGAATGTGTTATGCATATTTTTATTATTTTCTTCACCATTTCATAATTTTTCATTGTTATTATGCAAGTTTGATTATTGTTTTTTCCTGGTCGTCAATTTGTTTCTGGCAATTGTGACAAAAATATAGTGTTCACTCACATGTTTTGCTTAAATGAAATGCTACAAATGTGTAGAAAATTTGAATTATTGTTTGGTAAATGACAAGAAAATAATGCATTTCAATGAATTCTACAATAATGACAAAAAATTACAATTTACTCACATGTTTTGCTCATAAATGAAATGACACAAATGTGCAAAAAATTTGAATTTAGTTCGTGATGAAATTGCAAGTAGCTTGATGAGAGAATAAAAAAAAGTGTTTAATTTACTTCAATTATTTCAAATATTTTGTAATTATAATCATTAATAAATATACAAAACTATTCCAACAAAACATTTATATATATATATATGTGTGTGTGTATACATTTTTATTTTTAATTAATTTCACAAGTTGACAGCAATATAAAAAGCATGGTAATCAAACACATAAAACTACTTTTCATTAAACTCATTCTCAACCACAGTTTTAACCAAACATAAATTTTTGTTACAAACCGTTGCTAAAAACATTTTTCATAACCCTGCTTTTTTTCAACATCAACTACAACAACAATAGCAACAGTTGTGCCAAACAGTCTCTGAAACTTATCATCTTAGAAGAGGAAGAATAATTTGTCAACTAGTATAAGATATTACCACCTTATTTAATTGACACCACAATTAAAAAAAGGTACATGAACAAGCAGCCTGCCTATCAACTTTTGACACAGGAAATTTCAACGAAAACTAATTTCATCACATGCTGCATATTAATTGTTTTTAGTTTTCTTGAGTCAAATTTCAATTACATCGTCTTGTCATTAATGGAAATATTTAGTTATTTGACAATATATGTTTCAAAAAAGCATTTTTTTAAAAAAAAATACTATTTTTTATTTTTTATTTTAAATTAATTTTTTAGTATTCTTTAGATCATTTTTCTATGTTGATGTCAAAAATAATTTTTTAAAAAAATAAAAAAATATTATTTGTAGTATATTTCTGAATAAAATTCATTTTAAAAAACAATTTCATGCAAATATTCCATCTCATGCCCACCTACTATCATTATATTATATTTTTGACAAAGTCAAATACTACATATACTCCATTAAAAAAAAACTTATTATAATAATTGCATGGGAAACATGACCTCAGAATTATTATTTATTGGGAGAAATACGCATTAATCGAGGCCGTACGTACAAGAAGAGCAAAGAACAACTATAATAGCGAGACCACAAGAGCTTTGAAAAAAAAAAGAAGAGGAAGAGGGTTAGTTGAGAGGTCACAATCCAAGACTTTCAACTCCAATTTGCCAGCCCACATGGTTTTTATATACATAGTAATAATATATATATATATATATATATATATATATATATATATATATATGTCACTACAAACAATCAAATAAACCGGCAAGCAGCTTAATTGATTATGTTATTTACAGGGGATAACGTCAGAATTGCTCGATATTTTTATACATGACGACTATAAAATCTAATGTCTGCATGCATGCAGCAAAAGATTTAGCCAACAAATTTGAATTCCCCCCTTTTAATACAACTTCAGATAAGGACAATCACTTTACAAATTGCTGCGGTTGCTTTTCCAAATATATTTTACTTAAAAATATATTAAAGTAATTTTTTTATTTGATTAAAAATGATTTTTTCTGTTAAAAAAATGGAAGTTATTTTCTATATTTAATAGTATCATGAAAAACAAGACAAATACCAATAATAAAAATTAGAACCAAACATAACATATAAGAAAGTTAAAAATGATAATTTGTTTTAAAAAAAAATGAATTTCATAAACTACTTTGAATAAAACAAACGAAGATTAAATCTAATAGATAGAAAAAACTCAATTAAAAGAAGAAGAGAAATGCAAAATAATAATATAAAAAAATAGATATAAACATCAAATTAAATGAAGCTCTACAAGCTAAAATTGGAAAAATTAAAATTCAAAACAAAATAGACAACAATCGAAAGATTTAAGACTAAATTTGTATAATGAACCAATAATAAGATATATATTTTTTTAACTTCTAAAAAGTGATTTGTTATCAAAATAAAAAGAAAATACTTTTTTCCAGTAATCAAGCCAAGTTTGACTTTAATCGAAAAATGTTGTTCATGGACTATTTGGTTTTTTTTATTTAAAAAAATAGTAATCAAATTGCAAAATAATTTTCAAAAAAGTACTTTTCTGCAATTAGAGAATACAAATCTTCAAGAAGTCGTGTGGTGCGCTGGGAGTGGAGATCGCGATCGATGAGAAGGAGAAAATGGAAACCAGTTTTAAGAAGAGCAGCACCCAAAAGCTAACGAAAAGGGTGATGTTTTTCAGATCTCTCGAAACCCTCCATTAAAACCCACCCGTAACTCAAATGATAGGCATGCTCCGACGACGTATGAGTAAACTGCAATCGACAACTCTCTGCTGTCAGCATCTATACTGATGAGATTAGCCCAGATTAGTTAGAGTTGAAGATTTAAGTTTGTTGCTCGATGGATCTCTGTCATGTCAAATGAATTGTGGTAATAATAGAGTGCGTTGCAGGCCAGACATGGTGCGACATGGTAGAAAGGAAAGCCATGGAAAATGACAGGAACCGTCCAGCTTACGTTAGAGTAGAAATCTGAGAAGACAGTAACAGTACAATTATGTTTCCTGTGCCAGTGCTACACATGCTGACCAAACACGGTATATAAAACACAGCTTATCCTCGATTACCAACCAATAACAACGGCCACAGATATTTGACCACTTCAACATCGCAATCAAGAAACCATAATCAATCATTAGATTGAGTCAAAATTAAGGATGGCAATTCTATCCCTTTGTATCTGTACCCTTTTCATTATCAATTGGACAAACAAACTAGATATTCATAAATTATTCATCCATTTTACGTGATATGATAAGAATAATAAGGTTAGCTCTTGTGCGGGATAATGTTTAAACTTCAAACTGCAATTTTTGCAGGAAAAAAAAAAAGATTATCGAATTCACATGGGGATAGCTCAAGGGGAAGTGGAGACGAGTTTAAGACAAGTCATGAGTCCACATTCACAGTTCGCATAATATAAATTAAAATTTTAGGGTTGAACTGATTAAAAATAAAACTCCAATAAAAAAAAGTATAGATATATTAATACGGATAAAAAATAAATTCTGTCAAAGAATGATAGAAAAAACCAAAGAAATTTGTTGCAATTAAAAAATTCGAAGAATAAGAAACGAAATGAAAAAAAAAAACAAGAATTAATTCTAATAAAAGGAAAAAAATTAAAACAATTAAAAACCCGGGGATAGAAACAAATAAAGATATTTTAAAAACAAATTGCAGTGTAATTATGTTAAGAAAATTAAAAGAATAAAGATTGAAATGAAAAGTCGCATACATGACTAATTTCAATTGGAGAACACAATCAAAACAAATTAAAACAAACTATATAATTAATTCCAATTGAAGGACAAAATTGAAATAAATAAATTCTTGGGATTGAAATAAATAAACATATTTAAAAACAATTGTTGTGTGATGTTTTTTTTTTAAAAAATGAATAAGGACCGAAATGAAAGATAGAATATATGATAAATTTCAATTGGAGGATCCAATTAGAAGCAATTAAAACTTGCATACCAAATAATTAAAATAACCAAAAGCAAACCAATAATCAAAATAATAATGACTAAATTGAAACCCACATATATAATCAGTTTCAATTGAAAGACACAATTGCAACAAATCAAAAACTATATTGAAAAAAAACAGTAATAAAAGCAAAATTAGAAAATCAGGGACCACAACAAAACATTCGCCATCCGTAGGAACAAAGTGTATTTTGCAGGCAGCAGGTGAGAGAAAAGTGAAAAACAACATAAACTTGTCCACTCGAGTTTCACTAGACAACGTAACTATACACGTTCCTCACTAGGATGAAGAAGACATGGCGGCGAACCATTTGACATTGCGGAAGACTATTTTCCACCACTAGAGGGATGCTAACGCGTCGTCTGAAGGGTGTGTGCGTGTGGAACATTGCACGCACCTCTAGTGTTCCGGAAAAAGAAATGATAAAAAAGATCAATTACTCGTATACCCTTGGACACGGATATATCTACGAAAAAATCGGGGGTGAAAATCCTTAAATACCTTTGATTCCAGGTGTTAGTTTTTGTGGTTTTCGAGGGCAACTTTTGTAGTTTTGCTTAGCACAAATTCAAAAATATCATTCATGTCCTGTGAAAAATTCTAAACTTCTCCTAGTTCGATTTATCTTATTTTATTGTTTCTTAGGGCTATTTTCATTATTTTATTGTACAACAAATCTGGAAATATCATCCATATTTCCTGGAAAATTCTAAAATACCCTGTTCTCAAGGGCTAAAAATTTTCAATCCTGGAAAAAATGATCATTTACTATAGTAATCCAAGGTAAACTATGTCTAGGTAATCAAAGAAGAATATATACTAAAAAGGCCACGGGATTCATATTTTAGATAATATGTGAGCAAACCGGTAGATTTTATAAAGGCCTCCTCCACAATAAACTTATAACAAATCTCCCTCTCCAGTCAAGTCTTCCTCTCCTTCCCTTCTCCTTCCCTTCCCTAATATCTTTCTCACTCTCTCTATAAATCCACACAATTCAACTGATCTCAACCCTGGCAGCCCCAAAAACTCGCACAGACCAACCTTGACACACAGCCGGCAACCTCATCAATGAAAATGGAAGTTGTGATGCCAGTTCCACCTGTGGATTTCAACTTTGATAGCACTTGTTCTTCTCCTTACATGACAGCTCCTTCAAGTCCTCAAAGATTTGGAGGCTTCTTCTTAAGTGCCCCAACAAGCCCCACTCGTCCTTCTTCTTTCTACAGGGAGCTGGATGACAGTGCTCTTTCTACAAATTTATCCTCGACAATCCCTTTTGACTGGGAAGAGAAGCCTGGAACTCCCAAATCCAAGAAGCAAAGAGAAGACGACAGCAGGAATGATAGTGATCACGGCGATGACTATCACGAAGATTTTGAGTTCGATTTTAGTGGTCAATTAGAAAGAGCTTCTTTATCAGCTGAAGAACTCTTCGATGGTGGCAAGATCAAGCCTTTGAAGCCTCCGCCTGGCTATTCTTCTCCAAGATCACCGGTATCAAGAGCCGCAAACAGAAAGGGATTTGACCCCTTTCAAGCTGCCATTGAAGAGACGCGTAAAAGAGAAGTTAAACTACAAATTAATCAACAAGGCCAAGCACCCAATCAACGTGGAAGAGGCAGAAGCTACGGTGGCTCTTCATTTCCGGCTGGTTCTATGCGTAAGGGAAGCAGATCCTTGTCTCCTTTAAGAGTTTCAGACATCATGTTTGATCAAGAAGAGAATCCTCAGAATTCAAATTCTATCATTTCCACAGCAAGCACCCCCAAATCATCTTACACATCTTCTATCTTATCCGCAATATCATTCACATCGAAAAGGTACAAGAAATGGAAGCTAAAGGACTTATTGCTATTCAGAAGTGCATCAGAAGGAAGTAGACCAGCAAGTTGCAATGATGAACTGACAAAATATTCAGTTATGTCCAAAAAAGAAGGGACAGAGGAAGTCAAGATTTCTAGCTTTCGATCCACAGATAGTGTAGGGAGCTCCAGGAGGAGATCAGGGTCTATATCAGCTCATGAGGTGCATTACAGAGAGAACCGGGCAGTTTCAGAAGAAATGAGAAGGAAAACGTTCTTGCCTTACAAACAAGGTCTGTTGGGGTGCTTAGGATTCAATCCTGTTGCAAGGGCGCATGAGATCTCTAGAGGTGTTGGTTCTTTGACACGTGAATGACTCAGATCAACTCGGTCTTGGTGTTTTTTTTTTCCCCTTTCCTGGTGATGGTTAGTTTTGGTAGATTTGTGATTACATATAATAGTGGCACTGAGTCGATCTCCATGAAGAGACACAAATTGTATGAAAATATTGCATAATTGATAAAAGAAAAAACAGAGAGGATTATAAAATGTGTAAAACTTCTTGTGGCTGGTTGGGTCTGAAGTAGCAAGTAGTCTTTTTTGCTTATCTCTAATGCTTTGTGGTACTCTGTCTGATGCGGTCAAAATTGACTGAACACAATTATTAAGGTTTATCTCCGGAAGAAAGCCAAAAATACATACATAATTTTGACAAAACCTTGCCCTCTCTGAATAGACAAATTACCAGCAACATCTCCGGAAAGTAGGAAAATGAAAATACAAGATGGGATTAGCCGAACATGAAAGGGCAGCAGTGCAGCACACATGGGTTCTGGAAAAGGTTTTTCCATCATTATGTTTGTGGCATCAAAAGGGTTGAAGAACCGATGGCTGCCTTTTCCTTGCATTTCATGCTGCTATTATGAACAGTTAAACTCTCACGGCATATTAAATTCTCCCATATATATATATATATATATATATATATATATATATATATATAAATAGCTAAACTCCTCCTCGTCACTGACTGATCAGAGCCACTAATATCAGGCTTTCAAGTCTAACAGGACTGATCAGACCCTAAATTTCAAAAAGCGGCTAGTTTCCATCACTAATTCTGTAAAGATTTTGCTTTTTCAAGGCATTCCTGTAGGGAAAAGAGGGTCATAGCTTTATTATAGAGGAGACCCCCATAAAATATGCCCTCGAGGGAGGATAAGTTGGCCATGTCCTTGGATACAGGCAACAATGAATGAAATTCTAGCTCCATGACCATGGAGAACAATAATTCCCTATGCAAAAAACATTGTCTCATTTGTTAGATTGAGTTCATAAACAGCCAGACGCTGTTTTCTTTTACCAGGTGCTGCTTGATTCCTCCACAGCTGTGTACATTTTTAAAACTCCTTGTTGACTTTCTACCCAGGCCAGAGCCAGAACGAGGAAAGATATGCTGCTACATAGTGCTCTTTTCCTAGCTCCTGCCTCTCAAGTAGCATTCCACTCTACTTTTTCTTTCAGTCATTGCTTGCCATCACAATCACAGAAGTGCCGTATCGAAAAAATTCAATACACTCATTAACTTCTCCTTTGATGCTGTCTAAGCGTTTACGTGGTCACGTGGTACTTTTTCTCCCAAGTTTTTCACTTAAACTAGCCATGCACCCGCAATACCTCCCCGTCGAAACTATATTTTTTTCAAAAAAAAAAAATTAAATATAAAAAATATGTAATATTATTTTTAAAATTATTATTAATATAAATTAAAATTTTAGGATTGAACAGATTAAAAATAAAAATTGAATAAAAAAAACAAAAATAAAAGCATAGATGCATAAATATAAATAAAAAATAAACATTATCCAATAATTAAAAAAAACAAATGAATTAATTTTAAATATAAAAATTAAAAGAATCTTGGGACAAAAATAAATAAAGAAATAAATAATGATAATTTTTGTGTAATATATCAAACAATTAGAAGAAAAGAGACTGAAATGAAAAGGTGTAAAAATGACCAATTTTTATTGGTGGACCAAATTAAAAGAAATTAAAATATCCATATCGAAAAAATTAAAGGAACAAAAAGAAATCAAAAATCAAAAGACTTAGGACTGAAATGAAAACTTCTTTATATAATCAGTTTTATTTAAACAACACAATTGAAAATAAGTAAACCTTCAATTAAAAAAATCAGTAATAAAACCAAAATTTAAACCTTAGGGACCGAAATAAACTTATTCCAAACATCAGGGATCAGAGCCGAATTTGCGTTGGTAGGAAAGAGCAAACGGACAACCAACACTAAACCATCCTTCGCCGCTTATCGGAATTCTTATGACCGGAACGTGGATGCACGTGCCATCTCAAGGCGTGTTCACGTGGAACGCGCGTTCGGACGACGAGCCAGCAGTTTACCTGAAAAAATAATAAAATAATGGGCAATGGACCATGCACCCCTGAATCCACAGGTATTTACGAAAAAACCGGAGGGGAAAATACGCCTCTGCCCCCATTTACTGTGCACAATTTTGTTTTTTTCGGGGGCTTTTTCCGTCTACTCACTGTGCAGAAAAAGTTGGAAAAACCAAGAGAGCTCCTGGTCCCTGTGCACTAATTTGTCATTTTCGGGGGGCAGATATGTTAATGCAATGTTCACACGCGGAAAAAAAAAAGAACACATACACGCACAAAACACCAGGACAAATTGCGAGTCCACAGTGCATTGTGTCTGTGTGCACAGTGCCAAAAGCCACAGTAAAACAGGCACCCCTTTTATATTTTAGTTAATATATATATATATATATATATATATATAAGTCATTCATTAATTTAATATTTCTTAACAAAAAAACACGTTAGAACATTAGTTTTCTGAATATCTCTCGTGAGAGTGCAATGAATAACTATTATTTAATTTAAATATTTATCAAATTCATGAAACTAGACTTTGATGGAGACTTTAAGTGGGTTTAGGCTGCGTTTAATCATGCAGTTCAAAATATTTTTAAAATTGTTTTTTTACCTAATAGATATCAAATTTATATTTTATAATTAATTTAATATTAATATAGTCTTTTAAACGACCTAAAATATGTTTTTTTCTTCAGAAAATACAATAACTAGGTTAAAAATTTATGAAGATCCCCGCACCACATTAGTGAATGTTTTTCATGAACTCAGTGCTGTTTGACATTCTGTTAAAAGTGGTTTTGAAAAAAAAATATCTCTTATATTAAATTAAAAAGATGTAGTATTGTTAAACTATTTTTGTTTATGAATATCAAAAATAATTTTAAAAAATATAAAAATATAAAACATAGTTCTAAATAAAAAAATATTTTAAAAAATAACCTTTTAACTCACGAAATATTTCAAAGTATTGCATTGTAATTTGAAATATCGCTATATTTTTACAAAGTTGCTCATAATTCTATGCACGCATCACTTTGTTGCTTGACAGAGAGACAAACTCATGTTGTTTGTTCACTCCATTATTTTTCTCTTGATCATTTTGCCTTGCTGCCTCTGCCATTAGTCCTAACTTTTTGACTGGCTTTGCTTGGAGAATATATCTGATCCTCTTAGAAAAGCAATTGAATCCCAAAGCTTAAGGCAATCTCTCGTCCATTTGGTAATTCTTTGATACTATGACTTGCGCGCTCATCCCATTATCTTTTGAAAAAATCTTCCATAAGATAAAAAGAACTAGTCTTATTTGTATTAGATTCATTATTTATAATTGGACATTCACATGCATAACCGCGCTTTATTCTCGTCGTATCCATAATTATATTTAATTTTTACTATAATTTCATGCACATTGCTAAAACTAGAAATTGACTCAACTATCTTTTATACAATGATCTCATAAGAAACATATGGTTCTTTATGTGCAAACTATTATTGTTGTTTCTCCATAAGCCTTTTTTTATATATAGAATATACATTGTTACAACACCTAGATCAAGAAATGTTTTATTTTTACACCTGGCATTTCATACCATATTTAATAATAATATCAAATTAGATATCACATGATTAATTAAACTCTCAGCATCATCATCATTATACACAATATTTCGGGTAAATCTCGATACATCTATAAACGATCATCTATTATTTATACCATATGTATATAGAATGTTGATGACACCTAATTATGTAAGTCAAATAAATTAACCAACATTGGTTTAACTCAAACTTATTCAATCTATTTTAATAGTAATCTTAATTCATTTTCAATTATCTATATAAATACAAAATTCTATACATTTACCAAAATTTATAGCTTAATAATAAAATTGGAAAAATAAAAAAAATGAAGTCATTAAATATGTCAATGTTTATTTCATTACAAAAAACCTAAGTCACAAATTCAAAATCAATTTCATCAATTCACACACACAAAAAAATCAAAATCTCAAAACAAACCCTAACATTTACAAATCATACAACAAATTTTTATAGAAAAAAATAAAGTAAACAACCAATACACACATGCACACTACAAAAATATGCAATAAAAATGAGCATTTTAAAATTAAGTCTAAACAACAAAAGAATAATCTTTCTTACTTGATGTGGGAATCCTCAATAAATATGAATTAGAATAGGAATGTTGATAAACTAAGTGTTAAGATGATTGGATTTGAGAGGGTGATACACTATTTATTGCGAAGGTGGGATGAACAAAAAGAAAGGAGAGAGGAAAGGAGGTTGCTTATCGGGTTATAAATTAAATATTACCGACAACAATACCAATAATTTTATGAAAAAGGTTAATTACGTCTATACAAATGACAAACATTGTATATTTTGATTTTCTTTTAATTTCTTAACTTTTCCATCATAATTTTCTCATGATATATCAATGAATAGTTTCCATAATAAAATTCATTGTAATCTATATACAGAAAATATATTATTGATATTTCTATTTTTATTTGTCAGTTGCAAATGAAAATATACGTGAATACTATTTCACTCCAGTTGGTAAAATCATTTAGCATCACATCAAGTAGTTTGTAACCGAATCTCATTTTAAAAAAATAAAAACAAAAACATTAGAATCAAGGTAGTTGGGGAGAGGGGTCATTAAAAGTCAATTTGGAAGAGTCAATTTGGGAGGGTGGTTATTTATATCAAAATGATATTTTTTTTATTTTTTAAAAATTAATTTTTATATTAACAAATGAAAATAATTTAAATATATTTAAAATAAAAATATAATTTTTTTCAAAAAAAATTTATAACCTCATAAATCGTGAAATGGACCTGGTTGGTGTTTCCAGTTCTAACCATCCCACTTGCAGGATATGTCGAGAGCAGAAGTCTTAACACGAAAGATGTTAATGGTGCCCACGGTGTAGACTGTTGACTGTTGACTTACAAGCATATAGTATTCCTCTCTTATCTGTACATTCTGCACAGCCGATTTCCATGACTTTTGAAATCAAAGCTCAGACCAGGTCAATTGTCGGCAGAGAAATGGTGGGAAAGAAGGGGTATTTTTGGTTTCTAACATATTTTTCAAAAATATACTGGTGAGATTTAAAAAAAAAATATAGGAGAAAAAAACGAAGCAAATCCACTAATATTTTAACTATGGTATTCTACTACTATTATTATTTAATAGTGATAGTGTTAAATATAAGATAAATTATAATTTCCAAAAAAATCCATGCGAGATAAAAATTATATTTTGATCTCCTTCTAATAAATTTATTTATATTTTAATTAATTTTTAAATTAATTTAATATTAAAAATATATTTTTTAATAGAAAATATAATAAATAATTAACTCTAATAGTTTTAATTTGTTTGCTTATCACAAATTAGTCCTTAAGCTATAATCAATTGAGTCATTAGTTGAGCACAAAGATATAAATTCCATTCCATTCCGGCCGGAATGGCCGGAACATGCCGTTCCATTCCTAAAACCGGGATAAAATGACATCGTTTTGGTCCTAGTTTTAATTCCAATCCGATCCGGAAATTCCGGCCGGAACACCTCGGTTCTATTCCGGGCGTTCCGTTCCGGCTTCATCAAAACGACGTCGTTTCATGTTCTCTTACATAACACACAGAAAAAACCCTGATTTCAAAAATTCCCAAATCAATTTCATTTCTAAAAACCCAGTTCATCGCTAATCCATCAAAAATCAACCCAAATCTTAACTCAAATATCAAGTTTTTGAAACCCAATCTGTAATCCCTCACCTGAAAAACTCAATTCATAATTACTCAGCACAAAATCTCAATCCCTTCATTGTTCTTCCACACGGCGGCACCATTCCAGTCCAAATCTTCATTTCTTCCCCAAATTTCAATTAATTGGCTCTGCATTTCTTCCCCAAATCTTCTCATGAAGCAACTGAAAGTGAAAGGTACACATTCCATTCCCCAAATCCTTGAATTTATTAAAAGTTTGAAACCAATGAATCTTCAATTATAGCCTTTTACATAATGCTTTGTTATTATTTCTTAATGCTTGGATGTTCTCTGTACTGATGAATCTTCAATTGAAAGCTTCGTTTGTTATAGAATGATCAACCAAAACTTTTACTTATGATTTCAAAAAGTATATATCGTAGCAAATCATTTTTTTGTTCAACAACCAATCTGTCATTGATTTCAGAGGATTTAGGCCAGAATGCCAACAGTTGTTGATTACTTGATTGGATGGACTGATATTGTAAATTCCACAAAACTTGGAATCAACGTAGTTGTTGATTGAACGACATCATTATATAAGCTTCATAGTTGTTAGTTTTTGATTGATTGTTATTTTTTGGATCCTTGAATTTATTAGATGTTATTAGCTATTTTTGATTGATTGTTATGCATGATAAAACCTTGGTATATGTTAAAAATTCACCAATAATATCATACAGCTGCTATCTGTGAAGGTATGTAAAAATTCCATACATGTATCTTTTCAAATTTTGTTGATCAGGTCTTGCAGTCATGTTCATGGGTTGAAAGATAATTCTTTCTTCGTAAATGTGTGCAAATTTGTTAGTTATTGACAAAAAAGGGAGTAAAAGTAGCATCATATGATAGTATCCTGTGTAAGTCAGAATATAGTCTTTTGTATATCCCGCTCTTTAATCCTTAATTAGTACCAATCTGATCCTAAATCTATCTTGGAAAACCCTTTCTCCTTTCATTTGATCAAATAAATCATATTTTCTAGGTAAAGAATGCTTGTTCTTTATCCTAATCTAATTTAGTTCATGATAATCGTCAATACACAATCTTAATATATTTTGTTTCTTCATCAACAGTACTAGAGCTCTCTAGGCAGAGTTACTGGAGTAAATAAATTGTAAGAAGTTGATGCTTTTATAGGATGATAGGTTTCTAGTTACATTAGCTACAACAATCAATCTTTTGTAAATGATTTACATTCGTTCCCAACAGTTTCTTGTAGAAAGCTCATAGATTTTTGCATGTTGATCTCCACCTTCGTACCATGAAAAAATAATAGTAAAGTTATGGATGCATGTGTAATT